>MU825438.1:251971-288357 GCA_029204205.1 Desmophyllum pertusum | reverse complement strand
TGTATTTAATAGTATTGCAATCAAAGTAAAACTGACAGTTGACGTTAGGGCTTACCAAGGCCTCAAACTGGGAATCTTGTACACAGATTGGATTCATCTTGAGTTGTTTTGGGCTAATAGTTTATATGGAGGTTTGCCCCAGAATGTCAGATAAGTTTGCATTTTCTCTGCGTGGTTCCTCGGTTAGGTTCCTTAAAACAACAAACAACAAACACAAGACAACAACACAGTCAGTGTAAGTATTCTGTCCTAAGTACTTCTGTTCATACAGTAACAAAGTCACACTAGGTATTTACTACAAACTGGCATGTCTGGTCAGTAATACAATATCCCTAATGAAGAGATGCTATGTTAAGGACGTATCAAACAGACTAGAGTCATTAGACAGGCGAGAGTGGGTGTGTATTTAAAACTTGATGATCTAGATGGGGGGGGGGGGGGGTGGAGCTCCTATAACCTCAGGTTCTTGTTCAGTGTCTTTCTGCTTCCTTTTTGTCCCTATGCCTTCGTCTCTTTCCACACAAGTAAATAGAATAGGTCTTCTTCTTGCCGTGGGAATACCCTAATGATAGATACTAAGGTTCAGGTTTCCATAACTTCAGAAACGACTGCTGATACAGTAATAAGCAGAAACTACTTACCAGCTTTGATTACTAGTACTAAAGGAAACAGTGCTATTTACAATCCAATTGATATATTATATTTTATTTAACTGTATTTATATTTGTTAATATGTGAGAGGTGTGATTGCATAATGATTAATGTGTGGGAACTCCCTATTGAATAGTCCGAGTTTTGAGGGCTGACTGCGGGGTCATTGTGTTGTGTTCTTGGTCACAGACAACTTTACTTCTCATGTGGCCTCAGTTTTCCAACCCAAGAGGATAAATTGGGTTATGGCAACCTGACAAAATGCTGGGAGGTAAATTGAATGGACTGGTACCCCCTCTCAAGTAAGTACTGTAACATATCTCTCCTTCTTCATTTCATGCAACAGAAACCAGGATACGCTCTTGTGGTATGGGCCACTTTTAGACCTGAGTGGCAGACTTTTACCTAACCGTGGTGTATACCCTGGTCATTAATCCATAAGTTTGCAGAAGAGCAACACACTAGTATCATATTCAATAAACTCATACCTCTGGCCAGTCTCTCTGTTTTGTAAGCTGCAGGCACTGCAGCCAATCCTTTCTTCTCCATCCTGTTTTTGCACAGTTGCTTATGTCCTGGCCCTGAAGTTCACAGCATCGTTCTGTAGTCTTCCTCTTCTTGTAACGGCTTCACACTCCAAATAGCTGAAAGAGTAAGTTTGTTGGTGGGTATCAAACTGTATTGCAAGTGTGTTAACATGACTGTATATTAAAGGGCTGTAGTTCAATCAATAAAAGATTGCGCGCTATAGTAAAGTCTGTACTATTTGTTGCAATGCTGATTTAACGTTTTCACACTTGGAAAGATGTCATTTAAACTCAACCAAGTTTACGGGTGCACCGTTGATGATTGGAATAAATTTTTTATTTTTTTCACGTCCCGCACATCGGGAGACTTATGGTTACGCCATCGTTCAGGTTGGAATGCTTACTGGCCTGGGGATACATTGTGTTGTGTGCTCCTACGCAAGGGCGAAAGTACACACTTGACCCCGTACTCCTATTTTTCCCTAGGAATACGAAATGACCAGTCGGAACCTGTACATGTAGGGTTATAGGCCAAGCCTAACAAAATGCTGGCAATGGACTGCTACCCAATACTCCTTTAGACTATATAAAAGTCGCTTCATCCCATGGAAACCCGTGAATACAGCTCTCCCCCCAAACCCTGGCAATGTGGGGTCAAACCTAATGGTTGAGTTCAGGCTTTCACTGTCTAATAAGTATTGTTACTTTTAATATAAATAAATGTGGAAAAATGAACAATAACAAGCAGAAAAGCTTTAAAAATAATAATAATTATTACATTCAAATTGTTTTCAGCTTTGATTTTGCTTATATCACACTCAGGCAAATTATGTAATAGTAAATGTTCACGACGTGATCTATAAAGTAATTTCAGTACTGTACAGTTTACTGTTTCGATATTTTTATTTGAACACAAAACGCAAATACAATATCTGCTGCACGCCCAGCCTCACGGTCAACATCTATGGGGTGGGGGGGGGGGGGCAAAGGTCTGTCTCTTAGACCACGTAGTCTTCGTTCAGGTGTAACGCTAACGAAATAAATAGATCAGTATTGTTTTAGTTTTGTAGAATGACACAACAATTTCTCTCAAAAAGAAATGATTTTTTTGTGACAAATTAAATTGAAAATTAGATTGAAACACAGATTTGCACGTATTTTGATTTTACATGAAATGTATTGAAAAAGTGCAGTACATGTATGTGTAGATTAACCCATTTCAAACTTTCATCTACTTTGAACTACAATTGTCCAATAATTATTATTAATTAATAATCATTGTTTATAATTATTATTTAATTTTCATTGAACACTCAGCTCTCCTTCTACAGTTCTGGAAACTGCCTGAAAGTAAATAATAAAAGCTCTATTTAGCCCCGCCTCTCTAATAAGCCCCCCTTTGGAAGTCAGATTTTGTAATAAGTCCCCAAACCCCCCCCCCCCCCCCCTCATCTATTATTTAAGCCCCCTTTCCGTCAGGCTAGCTGATGTAAATGACTTTTCAGCAATATTTTCTGGTGTTTAATTTCCAGAACTACAGTTGAGTTAGGGTATTACATGACATTGTATTTTTAAGACAGTGATACACAACCCATTTCGTGTTCTGTTTTAGTTAGTGGTGTAACAGTAAAGTTTTGAAAAAATTAATGTGAATTTTCTCACAAAATTTTATGATTTGAAATAAGCCCCACCCTCTCTATTAAGCCCCCCCTTCTTGAGGCCTGAAATCAAATAAGCTCCCCGGGGGGCTTAATAGAGCTTTTTACGGTACTAGAACAAGTTAAAAATGTTCTTAGCCAATCCCTTAACCCTTTAACCCCTGAGACTGCCAATTGGAAAATTAAATGGTCAGTAAGTACAGTCGAACCTCCACTAATGAGCCACCTCTCTATAGCGGCCACCTCTCTACAACAGCCAGGATTTTTTGTCCCAATTGTTGTCTATCCATACTTTTCACTCTTATTGAAACCTCCCTGCAATGGCCACCACTTTACAACGGACAGTTAATTCCGCCCCAGGGTGGCCGTTGTAGAAAAGGTTCAACTTACTATACATGTACTTCCTTTTGGTTGATGTGATATCTTTTCAAATCAAATCAAATCAGGTCAGAAAACTTTGAGGCAAAGTTGCATACAGTTTGGAAATGATTGGAAATCTTTGGTAGCCACTTCTCAGCAAAGCAAAACTGTTTCCTTCAAGAACTGTACACATGTATATATAATAAGTATTTCTCTGATCAGAGTGGTGTTTTTATGATACCTGACGTCCTCGCACTTTACTTCGGAGTCTTTCTCTGATAGAAGACATTCAGACTCATGCTTTCTCCTGCTGATGAAGCATTTCAACTTCCCAGAATCCATCATTTGCTGAAGTCTGGACCTGGTTCGCCTAATCGTGAGGGACCTTTTTTAAAAAAAAAAAAGTAAAAGGAGTTGCAGATAATATATGTACAATGTCCATTTTAGCGTGATATACATGTATAAAGAAGTCAAAGCCATGCACATACTGTCTTCAAAAACTCATTATTGCAACAGTTTTCAAATGAGAAACAAACTAACCTGCAGGAGATGGTGTATCTACATTGCTCCTCTCTTCACCCCATGCTCCACCTGATCCACCAAAAGTATTAGACATCTGAAATCATGAAAGAAAGGTCTAAATACATGTACCTGTACATTATGATTTCAGTGCAGCAACTTTTAAGCCAATAATGCTGTGTCAAGACAGAGGTGATAAACCTTTGATTGATTTGCAATTAATGATGAAATGTCAGCACAGTGATATAAGCAGCCAAGACGACAAGTACCTACACTGTAGACTATTATTTTTTGTGTGATTTCTTGTGTGAAATATCCTTGAGGATCTTTTTAAAGAATCTTGTGTGGATCTTCTTGACAATCTCTTAGGCTCTTTATCGATATGTACAATGTGTAATCCTCAAAGATCTTCAAGGATCCTTTAGGTCACTGTGCACAAAGATCCTTCAGGTCCCTGCATAGATCTTGCAAGATCCTTCAAAGAATCCTTTTTAAAAGATCCTGTTAAAATCCTCATCAAATCCTTGAGGATCTAATGAAGGATAGATCCTTGTAAGGATATTGCAAGATTTTTCACCAGGGTATACATGTACAGTGTGCAATGTGCAGGTAGGGGTCATACTGACAGGTTTGAGATATCAAAATACATAAAATATATATTAAAAAAGTGTAGACTATGTACAGCATATTTGTGCACCTCTTCTTTCCTCTGCTGCCTCCTAGTCTGAAGATCCTGTAACATATCACCTTCTTCCTCAAGGTCTTGTAAAGACTGCAAGTATGAACAAACTGTTGGATGAACAAAGGAAGGGAGGAAGGAAGCAAGGGCAGGAGTTTGGTCGTAGCATGAGTCAACAAACTCAAGCTGGAGTCATGAGTCAAGTTTGAGTTGAGTTCGAGTCAGCATCAAAGTTATTTTTATTTCTTCTCTATATTGTAATTTGCATTTGAATGGAAAAGAAAGGAAGGAAAAAAGGAAGGGATGGAATGGAAAAGAAAGGAAAGAAGAAGGGATGGAATGGAATGGAAAAGAAAGGACATCCTTAGGAAGCAAGGGATGAATGAAGGGATGGAATGGAAGGAAGGAAGGGATGGAATGGAATGGAAAAGAAAGGAAGGAAGGAAAGAATGAAGGGATGGAATGGAATGGAAAAGAAAGGAAGGAAAGGAAGGAAAGAAGGAATGAAGGGAGGGATGGCATGGAATGGAAAAAAAAGGAAGGAAAGAAGGAAGGAAGGGATGGAATGGAAAAGAAAGGAAGGAAAGAAGGAAAGAAGGAAGGGATGGAATGGAAAAGAAAGGAAGGAAAGAAGGAAAGAAGGAAGGGATGGAATGGAAAAGAAAGGAAGGAAGGAAGGGATGGAATGGAAAAGAAAGGAAGGAAGGAAGGGATGAAATGGAAAAGAAAGGAAGTCCTTAGGAAGGAAGGAAAGAATGAAGGGATAGAATGGAATGGAAAAGAAAGGAAGTCCTTAGGAAGGAAGGAAGGAAGGAAAGAAGGAAAGAAGGAAAGAAGGGAGGGATGCAATGGAAAAGAAAGGAAGGAAAGAAGGAAGGGATGGAATGGAATGGAAAAGAAAGGACATCCTTAGGAAGCAAGGGATGAATGAAGGGATGGAATGGAAGGAAGGAAGGGATGGAATGGAATGGAATGGAAAAGGAAGGAAGGAAGGAAAGAATGAAGGGATGGAATGGAATGGAAAAGAAAGGAAGGAAAGGAAGGAAAGAAGGAATGAAGGGAGGGATGGCATGGAATGGAAAAAAAAGGAAGGAAAGAAGGAAGGAAGGAAGGGATGGAATGGAAAAGAAAGGAAGGAAAGAAGGAAAGAAGGAAGGGATGGAATGCAAAAGAAAGGAAGGAAAGAAGGAAAGAAGGAAGGGATGGAATGGAAAAGAAAGGAAGGAAGGAAGGATGGAATGAAAAGAAAGGAAGGAAGGAAGGGATGAAATGGAAAAGAAAGGAAGTCCTTAGGAAGGAAGGAAAGAATGAAGGGATAGAATGGAATGGAAAAGAAAGGAAGTCCTTAGGAAGGAAGGGAAGGAAGGAAAGAAGGAAAGAAGGAAAGAAGGGAGGGATGCAATGGAAAAGAAAGGAAGGAAAGAAGGAAGAAGGAAGGGATGTAATGGAAAAGAAAGGAAGGAAAGAAGGAAAGAAGGAAAGAAGGAAGGGATGTAATGGAAAAGAAAGGAAGGAAAGAAGGAAAGAAGGAAGGGATGGAATGGAAAAGAAAGGAAGGAAGGAAGGGATGGAATGGAAAAGAAAGGAAGGAAGGAAGGATGAAATGGAAAAGAAAGGAAGTCCTTAGGAAGGAAGGAAAGAATGAAGGGATGGAATGGAATGGAAAAGAAAGGAAGTCCTTAGGAAGGAAGGGAAGGAAAGAAGGAAAGAAGGAAAGAAGGGAGGGATGGAATGGAAAAGAAAGGAAGGAAGGAAGGGATGAAATGGAAGAGAAAGGGAAGTCCTTAGGAAGGAAGGGAAGGAAAGAAGGAAAGAAGGAAAGAAGGGAGGGATGGAATGGAAAAGAAAGGAAGGAAAGAAGGAAGGAAGGAAGGGATGGAATGGAAAAGAAAGGAAGTCCTTAGGAAGGAAGGGAAGGAAGGAAAGAAGAAAGAAGGAAAGAAGGAGGGATGGAATTGGAAAAGAAAGGAAGGAAAGAAGGGATGAATGGAAAAGAAAGGAAGTCCTTAGGAAGGAAGGGAAGGAAGGAAAGAAGGAAAGAAGGAAGAAGGAAAGAAGGAAAGAAGGAAAGAAGGGATGGATGGAATGGAAAAGAAAGGAAGGAAAGAAGGAAGGGATGGAATGGAAAAGAAAGGAAGGGAAGGGATGGAAAAGAAAGGAAGAAAAGAGGGAAGGATAGAATGGAAAAGAAAGAAGAACGGGATCGAAAGTCATAGAATTGAAAAGAAAGGAAGAAAATAAGGAAGGATGGAATGGAATGGAAAAGGAAGGAAGGAAAGAAAGAAAGAAAGAAGGAAGGGATGGAATGGGATGGAATGGAAAAGAAAGGAAAGGGAGAAAGGAAGGAATGTGTATGTACATGTATACATGTATTGTTGCAGTTCAAAGTCAAATTGTTTTTCAGGTTATCCAAACTGGTCAAATATACAATTGCGTTTCAACCTGAAGATAGTATACATAAAACAATTTCAATTCATTAATTAGAATCAAATACGACCTGATCTGTGTTATACCTCGTGTAAGTTAAATTGTATTATATTTCCTCTAGGTTGGACTATGACTAAATAACCTACAATGAAAATGGATTAACCTGAAAAATAATTAGACCTGCAAGATACACATACATGTATATACAGTGCTGTGTCATTTTCTGATTAAACTGTTACCGTAATGACTTAATTTAGTGCCCGGGGTGCTATTTTTTACTTTTGGTACCTCAAGGGAGGGCACTTATTAGAGAGGGGGGCGCTTATTAGGGACGGGGTGCTTATTTGTTTTTGACATAAACATTGGAGTGTGAAAAAGCACTTTAGTGAACAATAACAGAAACTGTAACACTAATAACTGTAACAATACAGGTTTACATACATGTAGTCACAATAGCAGTTAGTTCTCCACCATGTCTCTCTACGCCATTCTCTGACATTTTGTCTACCTGACCTTCTGGTGCTCATTTAGTATTATGAAGTCACCTTTTTGTTCCTGTACATGAATGGTTAGGGGGGCGCTTATTGGAATAGGGCGCATACACAATAGGGCTAAGGGGAACTTATTGGAAGGGGCGCTTATTGGAATAGGGGCGCTTATTAACAAAACAACTCTCAAGGGGGAGCGCTTATTAGAAAGGGGGCGCTTATTGGAAGGAGGGTGCTAAATCGAATCATTACGGTAATTAAATTAAAGTACCACAATTGCTCACCTCAACCATAGTGTCTCCTCCAGGACTTAGAGTTTCTATCTCTGTTCCAGTCACTGGTCTCAGAGACTGATGGTTAAGGGAAAATTAATACCATGTAAGCTGTTTTACAATACAAAAATATTATATACAGGAAGAAATTCAAACATTAAGATTCAGTAACCATCTTCCTATGTCTTCCTACATCTTCCGACTACAGAGTTGGTACTTAATGGCATTATTATTTTTGATCATTTTTAGGTCAGCAGATTTTGACTATGTAGAAAGGATTTCCTTCCCAGGAAAAGCCTTGCCTTTTCCCAGGAAAAGCTTTTCTTGGGAAGAAAATACAGCCTGTGCTGGATGCTAACATTGCTATGTGTCACAGCTACAGTTTATGGGTAAAAATTTTCTTCATCACCAGTTCAATCAGTATTTTCGAAACTACAGAATGAAACCAACAGTAGCATTTTAAATTTTAACCCTTATCAGTGGTCACTGGGATTGATAGTAATTACAAACTAAGACTAGTAAGAGACATAAGTGATGGAAACTAACCGTGTCTGCATGTGCTGGAGTTACTGTTCTCTGTGGAGTGTCCTCAGTATCAGATCTGTAGGAGCCTGCATCTGACATTATTGTGGCCTGTTTGTGTACAGCAATCATTATTATTGACAAAAATAAAATGATTCAAAATGTATCATTAAAAGTAGTCATTAAATGGATATCAGTACATGTACTTCTCACCAAGCAGGGTGAAATTCAGTTAAGGACCTGAAAAACTAATGACAACTTGCAAGTTGGCCAAAAAACCAGACTTGGGAGACTAAAGAAAGCATAGACTCGTCATTTATTTCAACCCAGCGTTTATTCGGGGCCTGGCGTTTAATCAAGAAAATACCATATATACAAATTTCAGTTAAACACTTGACGTCCAAGCTTTTAGGCACTTTACAGGTAATTTAGTTAGAAAACACTATTACATGTACTGAAGAGCTGTGCAGTCGGGGGAACAAGTGCTTCGAAAGCAACTGTGTCAGTAAATACGTCATCCCGTCTCGGAGGTGGGATTATTTTCATCATCAGCTGATACTTGTTCCCCCGACTGTGTGATGATATATCAGATACACATGACATACTATAGCAGTGTTTTCATTCTGCCGATGTTTTACATCACATTAAGAAACTGCCTCTCTGAGTGAAGACCATCATGGCATTGTGCAAGAGCCATAAACATTAAATCAATTACCTCCATTGCAGCTCTTCTCTTCTTCATCTTTTCCATCAAATCCCTGCATTGACAAGTGACAAAAAGAACGCTGACGAACATACACGTAAAAGCAAAATTTACCCCGCAGGTCCATACCTGTACTCATGGCTGTTAATTTTGTAGTTAGTTATTTTGTCATTTAGTTGCCAGGGAAACCACAAGTGTTTTGGGTGGTTCTTGCATTGAAATTCTTTGTTGTTTAAATGACAAATAATAGTAAGTTGGATAATAAACAGTTAAGTAGGTACATGTTAAGTATCACTGTATATTTTGACTAATTGGTTAGTATTTTGATTTGCCCCGCAGGTTCGTCAAAATAATAGCACAACTCATAAAAATGTACTGCGATACTACACACTTAACTGAGTGTCCAACATAAGATATTATAAATTTTGGTTATATAACGCCCGCTCTGATTGGTCAATTCAATACAATACAATACTTTACAAGACAATACTTTATTTAACCACGTATCACACAGCAGCTAAAGAAGCTTGTTAAAACGTGAACGTGAAATTATAAATAAGTAAAATGGTTAAAAATTATTACATACATTATTAATCCATTGACTACTGGGCTTTTTCCAAAAAACGTCAATCTAACATCCCAGATGCCTATTTCTGGCCATTATCTCAACAGTTTAATGTCAAACGGTCTAAAACTTAGTTTAAAACACGGCAATTATATAACTAACATCCCCTTCTACGTAGAAGCAACAAATTCAATATTTTCCTCGGGCATGCGCAGAAATCAAAATTTCGACATGGTTTTTGGGTTTGAAAAACCCACCTGACTTTAGGCTTTTCTTTTCCTTTTCTTTTTTTTGCCATTCTCGCTCTCCTTTTTCTCTCATATTATTTTGTGGTTTTGTTGGCCTTTCAGTCGTCTTTGTTCACGTTGAAAAAGTTTTAGCCTAAACGTTGGGAAAAGGAAATTTTTTTGACAAAGAGTGTCAATGGTAGTGAAGGTCGCGTTTTTTGGTGATTTTGGAGGAAAAATCCAAGTTGTTTTGTGTGTATCTCTGGTCCAATTTAACGTTTCGTGCTCGTTTAGGCATGCTTTGTTAGACATTTTCCAACTCTATCCGTTGATTATCAAAGACATCCTCTGGCGTGAACAGTGATGACGTCACAAGTGGTACAAGTCTGTGGTCTCTTCTTGGCCGTTTATGGCCGGTTTATTAGTCAATGTGTTAAATATAAAATATTAAAAACCTATTCTATGTCGTATCTTCCATGATAATTATAACTCGATAAATCACGTGTCCTACATGTACATCACACGTGTGCTTTATTAAGTTATAATGCACTGTGCCTACGTCACAACTTTGAGCGCATGCAAGTCCATGAACATTTTATAAAGGAAATAGTAAGCTTGCCCCTCATGCATTGTTGAGTTATATAACAGGGCTTCTGATATAACACGATGGTGCGATTTCGCACAATCGGCCATAAATCGCATCCGATCGCATAATTCACTAGAAATCGCATAATCCGTAAAAAATCGCACAATGTGGACAAAATACACAATAAACTATCGCTTTAGCTAAAAAAATCTGCGGATACACGTCATTTCAAGGTGAATTACCTTTCAAAAAACCTTAGAAACCTCTAGAAACCAAGTAACTTTCTCTGCTCACTTGCCTGATGGGCAAGGGCCCAGCGTAGTTACTAAAACACGGAACCACCCACAACGACCCATGACGATCCACAACGACCTAGAAACGATCCACAACGATCCACAACGACCTAGAAACGATCCACAACGATCCACAACGAGCTATATTTGACAGTCGATGAACTGTTTCGTGGCTGTCTAGTTCCCAGGGCTCCCCGGGGGCCCCAGCTGGAAAACAAGTACTGGTCTCTTTGACTGGACTCAGTTAATTAAGTTAATGATTAACTGCTTAGTCAATATTTAAAAAAATAGTAAAAATTAAATGTTGAAAAAGCTAATCTCAAAGCTACAAATAAGATGACAACAGCTACAGAGCTTTCATCTGAAAAACATAAACATAACATAAAATATCCATACCTTCGTGGTCTTCCCGCGAGGTCGCCATCATTGACTACATGCATGCAAGTGGGATGACACTCTGATCGGATCTGGTTTTTTTTCAGATTTAATTGTAACGCAACACTTCGTCACGTGGAGTCACGCGCGCAACACTTCGTCACGTGGAGTCACGCGGCTTTTCCCTTTGCCTTATACCTAGTTCATTGCTTAATTTTATGTTGTTACGTCTGGGCCGAAGACACATGACCCTGTCTGTAAATCCATAACATCTTCAATTAAAAATTAAATTTACCAAAACAATTGTTAAACAATTGTTCTTGAATAATTATGTCATAATGTTTCCTTTTAAAATGCCGGGGAAGAGGTTATCAAGTGATTGTTTTCAAATATGTGGGTAATGGGCTCCAGGGGTCGCCATGTTTGCTATTAACTTTATCCAGGAGCATATCCTGCTTTGTTTTATTATTTTAAATCGTTTTTAAATATTTCAAAATTTAATTTTTTACTATTTTTTTAAACATTAACTCAGCAGTTAATCATTAACTTAATTAACTTAAAGTCAAAGAGGCCAGTCCTTGTTTTCCAGCTGGCCCCCCGGAGCCCTGGGAACTAGGTTAGGTCGTTGTGGATCACTGTTTCTTCGACAGAGAAGAAACCTTCCACGTGGATGTTATGGCCTGTTGTTTTTGCTCATCCTGTAACATGGTGATCGATTATTATTTACAAAAGTATGTGGTAGACAAATACCTTGAAGCGGCTGTACACAAGCAAAAACGTTGAAAGAAACCAAAGTGGCAAGCAGCAAACCCTGAAAACGGTCTTAAATTGCAGAACAACTGCAGAAATTAAGAAACTATCCCAATTTTTAAGTAGCCAATCATAGCCGTACAAAAGACACTATCCACTGCTTTGATATACACTGAATTTACATTTTTGTGCTATAATTGTCTTTACAACTGGTTTTCCTCCTCTGGGACCTGGTAAAACAAGGTTAAAATGGCTGAGAAAAAATCGCACAATTTGCCGCATAATAGGCCTTTCTTGCCGCATAATCGGGCCTGAAAATTCCGCACAATTTCCCCTTTTTTTGCCGCACCCTATCAGAAACCCTGATATAAGCAATGCGAATTTTTAAGAACACTCGAGAAGTGCGAGAAGCACTTGGCTACAGCTTGTGCCTACTCTACGCACGTCTCTCATGTTCTTAAAAATTCCCGCGTGCTTACAACAACAACAATCTTTTATTTAGCTCATTATAAAATAAAGATATACAAATGATAGTAAAGGAAAATACAGGTGTTTTTTTTTAAATAAATAATATTTAGTAGCAAAGAGTTAGAGCCTAGGGGCTAAATAAACCGCGAGGTTTTCGTGTTAGCCCCTAGCTGTGAAATGTTTCAACACAAGAACAGATAAAAGGACAAAAACATAAGGAAGAGATGCTGAATATTTTATATTACAAATAAATTGTGTACATAACTCAACTCATAACTTAGTTACATAACTCAACAATGCACAGCCACTTGGGCACATTTACTATTCCCTTAATTTATTTACAAATTACTGTACAAATAAAACAACGTCACCAGGGCCTGGTTGTTAAAAAGATGGATAACACTATTCCTCAGATAAGTCGCTATCCAGTGGCCATGGATACAATGTAGCGTAGTTTGTTTTGTTCACACTTATCCACTGGATAGCGATTTATCCGGTGGATAGTGTTATCCACCATTTGAACAACCGGGCCCTGTATGATGAAGTGTTAGTAAATCAGATACAACACAGAATCATACCGACATGTACATTGCACTTATTGATTGTACAAAAATACAAACTACATGTAACTGCAAGGTTGTCATCTCTTTACAAGGTAAACTAATCAAGTTTAAGAGTAACTTGCCTGTTTGTGCTGTCCATGCTGCTTCTTTAGAGTGTTACTTGCTAGACCAGTTGGAAATATGTTTTGGACACTTTGATGAAAGCTTATTCCCAGTCAGACTTAGCCAGGAAGCTAAGCTTATATAGTTGTAGTATTAAATCAAACAGCTGATGAGAGCTTCACACTGGAAAAGGCAAGAACAGCTGCTATGGAAAACTCGGAGCCATAAATCTTTCCTCTAGTTTTCAAAAACCACAAAGCACTTCTTTCATGCCACATCCTGTCCCCTTTTCGCCGAACTTTGTAGCAAACAGTAGCAAACTAAACTCTGTTGCTAGCCTACTTTTCACTGTTTTCAGCAGTTTCCAGTGTGACTAATTTCCTCATGACACCTTGCATGTATCCACGTAAAATATTCCTTGATGTTGAAAATAAATCAAAAGGTCTTACGGAGAAAGATGACCTAAAAAAAGCGAGAAATTTCCACAAACCAGCAAAACAACAAATGGACACTTTTTTCCTCGCCAGAAATTCGCGCGGATAATAACTGGAGCCCAGTCTTTACGCGTAACACAACTACCCAGAGGCCTTTACGACCTCCTAAATCGTTAATAAACACCGGTTTCCAGGATATATTTCCGTAGTCTGCCTACATTTTTCAGGATTAAATCAAGGAATGCAACGTCATTGTGTATTCAACTATGAAAGCTGACTATATTGGCCTTTAATGGTGGTATTGGTGGTGTGCGAAGACATTTTGATTTGAAAGGAAAGCCATAAAAATACACAAAAATATTGCGTACCGAACTTGATTTTGTAACGTTGTCGATTGTCAAAAAACGTCGCTATAAACTTTAGAGGATCAGTAAAAGAACTCGGAATTATGGTAGGTCTAAACAGTATGATCGCATAATAGACTAGTTTCTAGTTGCATTGGTATACTAACATTGTACATGTAGGTTACATTCGCCACACTGCTTTTAATAACTTATAAGTCTTATCATATTGCAAGTGTACCCAAAACAATCTTGCATTTCATCCGGGATTTCAATCAACGTTTCATAATGGCCATTTCAACTGACAGACGGTTAAATTTAGACTAGTTATTCGTGTAAAGACGTTGATTTGTCTCAGGCTAATATTCCATATCAAGTCTCACTCGTTTATTTTGAAAATGAGACGAATACAATGTCAGATGAATGACTTGTCTTCTTGTCTTAGTTTATCCATCTACAGTGTTGTTATCCATCTAAAGCGACAGAAAGTAGACAGATAAAATTAAACAAGCTATCCGTCTAACATGTACCCTGGGTGCCAGAGGCGGCACACCTCCTATAAAACAATTTATCATCCATCTCAGATGAGATGGATAATAAATTGGATGATAAATTGTTTTATATTTATCAATCATGTTAGTTACCCAGGGTACCAGAGATCGGGGTCGGCCGGAGGCGGGCCGCCTCTGGCACCCAGGGTACATGTTAGACAGATAGCTTGTTGCCAATATCTCTAACGTTATCTACATCACAGGGTGCCCATACAAGCAATGTGAAGACTGTGTGACCGTTTGTTGTTTCGAAATATAAAGAAATGTATGGGAATACCGACAGGGTCATACGTGTGTGTATTATTGCGAACTATTGCGAGTAAAATTTATACAGTAACGGCAAACGCAAAAACCTTCAAATCGCTGAAATGTGCCGTTTTGAGCCGCAAGGACGACAAAATTAAACACAACAACTGAGGTAAGATTACATTTTATTTTGAACTTATTTGTAAATTTTACTCGCAATAGTTCGCAATAATACAACCCCGTCTGTATTCCCCATACATTTCTTTATATTTCGAAACAACAAATGGTCACACAGTCTTCACACCGCTTGTATGGGCTCCCCATGACCCTATGTACTTGTACATTGTAGTGTAGCACACACTAGGCAAATTTTGCCATGCAAGTGATTTTTGTTGCCAATTGCATAAGTTGCATACTACACAATGTTACTGATGATCATGTGATCAACTTTCCATGTGATTTGAAAACAAAATACTGATTTTATATGAGCATTGGGTCTTCTCACCACAGTTGCAGTCAGATGCACACCATGGCCATGCGACAGCAGCTGCGACATATGATTTTTGTCAAAATATCTGCTTGTTTGATATTTTGCAACTGTTGCTGCCATTGAATTTTGTCACACGAAATGCCTACAACAGTCAATACTCATTATAGCGGACACCCTCTGACATACACTGTATATGTAATATATATAAAAACGTTCTCTGGTTAAAAATTTTAAAACTATAAGCTTTCGACAACCGTCCTGTTGTCTTCAACGGATAAAAAAAAAATTTTATCCGTTGAAGACAACAGGACGGTTGTCGAAAGCTTATAGTTTTAAAATTTTTAACCAGAGAACGTTTTTATATATATTATTATGAATCCTGGTTACGGCCCTTCAATTTTCTTACTGTATATGTAGTTTGGAGCTTTCGCCGGGGGGAGGTCTGGATCTTGTCCGTGATCGCGTGTGTCCGTAATAATGGGGTGTCCGCAAGTAGAGAGTTGACTGTATTGTGCACAGGACTGGAGTGGCTTAACTTATATTCCCGCAGTCATTGTGACGGTGTTCTTATTCAGTTTCAGCCAAAGAAGACAGGGGAAGCTGAAAGTGAGTCTGACTGGGACAGTCTCCCTGGGGATGTACCAGACCCTTCATCTAGCCCTGAAGTCACTCCAAGGCACCAACCGGCCCCTCCGCCAGGTTCCCCTAAGGGCCATGTACCTCATGCTCAGAAGAGACCCCAGGCCAAGTCGCAGGCAGGAATGGCGACCCCAGGGAAAACCTCTGTAACCAATTCACCAGCAACTCAGCCAAGGGCCAAACCAGCAACACCCTCATCACAGATGCCCAGTCAGCTGTATGGCAAACAAGGAGTGACCAACTTTGTCGACAGAAGTATAAGTGCAACAGCATTTAACGACGGTGCTTTGGAGAGCCGGCAGAACAAGGAGCTTCACCCAGATATTAATGAAAACAGATTGCAACAGGGAAGTCAGCATAGGGATGATGGAATCCACATTGAAATGAATGAGGTGGATTATCATCAACGTAATCCACCATTCACCAATTTTCAAGGTATGGTGTATGTAAAATCAGTTTTTACTGACTTTGAAATAGAGTTGCTTATAGTAGAAGAGATGTTTAGCAACATATAATGTACATGTACAGTGTAACATTGTCAAGAGACATTACTTGATGTAAAAGGAATGCTTTCAATTGGCAATTCTACAGTTGTACATGCACATGTAGGCCTGGCCCCAGTTGTTCAAAGGGTGGATAACGCCATCCACCAGAGAAATCACTATCCAGTGGATAAGTGTTAACAAAACAAACTACGCTATCCACTGAATAGTGATTTAACCGGTGCATAGCATTATCCATCCTCTGATGACAACCGGAAATCTGATTAATGCCTAAGTTTTATTCTTCTTGTTTCATCTTCCATCTCTGTCTAACTTTAAACTGTTGACACATTCATTCACATAAGTCATTCAAAGTGTCATGGGCAGTACTGTACAGTATCAGCCAAAGCCATTTACATGCAGGGCACATTTCAGCTCAGACTCCAAAATGCTCCAAATTGAAGCTGACTAGGAGCATAGGAGCATAATGCTTACCCTGGACAGGATGCAAGTCCATCACAACACTTACATAGAGGATATTACACGGCGGCGTGAAGATATGAATTTTATTTTCGAGTGGTAAAAACAATATTTTATGAATGAGCGCAGCGAATGAGTAAAATATTGTTTTTACCACGAGAAAATAAAATTCATATCTTCAAGCCACCGTGTAATTTTCTTTTTATTATATAGACAAACCACAAAAACACAAACTTTATCCGCGAACTCTTGCAACTCGATGGCTGGACTTTCTTGAATTTCTCTCCTTTCGTCTTCACTTTCAAGGAACTCCTTGAATAATTTTAAGTCATATGAAGTTTTCTTCTTCGTTTTAGCATTTTCCTACCGTCCTCAGTGAACGATTTCCGTGTCAGCTTCAAGTGAATTCACGAATCTATCGCTCGCCATTTTTCAACCGGCGTTTGGCAGCTTTGCACAAAAAGCCATGCAAAAGCGGGAAATTACGTCATCGATATCCTCACTAGTGAGGATATGGAAAATACGCCACTCGGATCCCGGATGTAGTTTCGTATGAATTTTACGAGTGGTCTATTTTCCAGTAAAACACTTGTGTCTATATAATAAAATATAATAATGTAACTCTCACAACACAATGACCCCGGCCAGTGCTCAAACCTATATACTGCTTGATCCTGAATCCAATGCCATTAACCGTTAGGTACCTCTCTTATTTTATTATTATTATTATTTAATTATAATTATTATTTTCACAACAGCCACTCTTCCAAAGCAAGACACTGAAAGGCTAATGCAGAATGAGAAACCCAAAGGGGGCAAAGTGAAGTCTTCTTATTTGGCCGTCACGGATGCACACCATGAAAATCATTCATGGGATTCTGACAGTGACCGAGAGCAAGAACCTGTGTCGCACAGCAGACAACATTTAACACCTCGTCAAAAGAATTCCAAGAAGGTGAATCACGAGCAGAAAAACATAGAGCATGATGCAGTCACAAAGGATCATGTCAAAACCCTTAGCTTACAAACATGCTGTGTGCCTTTGGATAGTGACAAGCAAATTACTGGGTAAGCACTTGATGGGATAATAAATTTACCTCATACATGTATATTTTTAATCTCTTATAATCCTTTCACTCCCAAGAGTGCTAAGTTCAAAACTGAGTAACAAAATCTTGAAGTTCATTTTGCAAAATGGTCAATACCACAAGAAAGTAGTGCTCAATAGCACACTAGGTTTCCATCCACAGACTCAAAAGGTATTGTAACCACATTTATTGACTCAAGGTTTTACTCTGGGAGTGAAAGTGTGAATTGGTTATACAAACAAGGCAACTGTCAATATCAGGATTGGGCCAGCCAAGCTGTTGTTTGTGGCAAAGCATTGTGGCACTAAAAATGTCTGTGAGAGGGAACTACAGTAAACTGTAGTGGTGTAGCAGTTTCTTATGGTGCTGATGGGAAGCCAAGCAAGTAGCTATTGACTATACTGTAGTACATGTTGTTTGTTTCTAATTATGGCAAAAGGAAATTAGATTGCGTTTTGTGTATGACTGATTCCATGAAGGTACATGTGTACGTGTATTTACATTTTTGTATTGTTTAATTTCCTGAAGGTATTCATATCATTTTGACCATGGTCACAATCATCACCTAGACGTTAGTCGAGAATGGAAGGAAGCTTACATGAAGAGAGTTGCTGACAGGTACATGTACATCTGTAATTATGCTTTCCCTTTAAAAAAGGGACTACTTGTAGCAAATCAAGCTTACCGACTATATGTACTGGAATTGTCTGATGCATCAATAACATTATTCAGTGCCTGAACCTTTTAATCCCCAAATGATGAACATCTAATTTCTCTTTACAATATCAATTCATTTTCAAGCATACAGCTGATGAGAAATTAAAATAGCCCATATTCTCACAACTGTCTAACATGCATGTTTGGCAATCAGTGCAAAGAACTCAAAACCAAATTGGTTGGAATGTGTTTTGTACTGTATGATTCAACAGATATACAGTCGAACCCCTGTTAATTAATAGGGGTTGGCTGCTTAGTAGGGGTTTTATTTACAGTATTATACTGATATTGGGACTTTGATAGCTGGCCGCTTAATAGGGGTTTGACTGTATGAAAGAATACTACATGTAAGTGCACTAACTGTACCATACATGTAGTTGTACCTTGATTTGGACCATGCCCATGATAGATATACGTAGTTATATACTGTACTTATATACATGTGCAGTAGATTTACATGTTCCTGGGAGATCCGGTATCCTAATAGTTAGTGTGGTCAAGCGTTCAAGTGTTGTGTTCTTGGACAAGGCACTTTATTCTTACAGTGCCTCTCTCCACCCAGGAGTATGGTGGGGGGGGGGGGGGGGGGGGGGTAACCTCTGTTGGACTAGGATCCAGGGGAGTAGCAATTATTCCTAGTCGCTTCATGCTACTGAAACCGGGATAAGCTAGGGCTACTAGGCTCATGAAGACTGATTGCAGTACCCCCTTTACATTTGAATATTGAACAATGTTTTTTTCTAACTGACTTGCAGGTCTGAAAAATGGCTTCACTACTTCTGGCAGGAATTCTTCAGCACAATTCGCATCATCACTGACTCTGTGTTCATCTTTGTCTTAGAACTCTTGAGGTTCATTTTCCACTACGTTGTACTTCGTTTGCTTGGAGGAATTATCATCGTGATCGGAGAACATTTCTTAAAGCCATACCTGGCGCTGGTTTTTAACAGTGTCATTCAACCCTCCTTCATTTTCACACGGAACGTTTTAACTGGTGTTAGAAATCTTTTGCAGCCACTGATTGACATCACTAACACCTTTATCGCTCAGTTGGGGTCGTTACTGAGGGCGTTTAGGTTGTTTGAACTGAATTGGAAGCCTGTATATGAGAGCGGCCAAAAACATGATGTCCATGTCTTATAGTTGCAAATGAACCCAGCCTTAATTTTTCACACAGTGAAGGATTCTCTCTCAGTTGATAAGGAGTCTCACTGTCTTACGGCTTTTTTTTTAGTTACTTGATGAATTTGTTGTTTTTACAGATGTTGGATTAATATATAACTTACAGTGGACATAGAAGTGTACAGTGGTCAGCACTGAAGGATTTTCTCTCAGTTGATAAGGAGTCTCACTATCTGACAGCTTTCATAGAGTTTTTTGGTTGCACTGTACGGACGTTGGATTATATAACAGGGGCACCCAACGACGGTTTTCTCCCAAATGCTTTAAAACACTATTTTAGGCTGTCTGGTGTGCTTTTAAAGATCTATAAATGAATTCTAAGCTGCGCTTTAAAATTTATATCTGTTCGGTCATTCTAGGGGAACTTTTAGACTTCACAAATTTATTTGGGCTTTTTTAGTCATTTCCCGAAAACCTCAGCTCTTCCTTGCTGATTTTCCCTTTCCGAAAATCCTAGCTGACCTTTTTTGTACCCAAAACGAAATTTTTATCTCTCCGAAAATAATAGGCATTAATTTTCCCATATTAAGAAAATTCGAGATGATATTTCCC
Source organism: Desmophyllum pertusum (assembly GCA_029204205.1). Lineage (NCBI taxonomy): Eukaryota > Metazoa > Cnidaria > Anthozoa > Scleractinia > Caryophylliidae > Desmophyllum > Desmophyllum pertusum. The sequence continues at coordinate 268,420 of MU825438.1, read as the reverse complement.
AAAAGAAAGCTCCAAACTTTAATCCGAATATCTGAGGCGATTATAGGCCTTCCGAACAGATATTTCACGAAAACGATCCGTTGGGTGCCACTGATATAACAGTCTACAGTGGACCTTATAGTGTACAGTGGTCAGCACTGAAGAATTATCTCTCACTTTGATGGGGAGTTTCACTATCTGACAGCTCTTATAAAGTTACTTTATGACTTTGTTGTTTGTATGGATGTTAGATGTACATACCTTACACTGTGATAATATTATTGTGATTAACATAATATATAAGCATTTGATTAAGCTCGGTTTCAAGTACATCAAAGTATATTGTATTAATTAATTTATTAATTAATAAATTAATTAATAATTAATTAATTAATTAAAAATTAATTAATAATTAATTAATTATTATATTGTATTAATTTCGAAAGGCCCTTCCGGTATTTCGTTACGTCGTTGGGGGTCTAGAACAAGGATTTGTGCACTAATTCGCAGACGGACATTACCGGCGGTCAAGTCCGTCTGTAGCCTCCTACGCAGACGCTCTTTTGGGCTAGTACACCCCTTGCTGTCGTGCACTTTATCAATCTCATACTGATGCACGATGCATATATTTATTATACGACATAAGGCTAATTTACACGCTACGATTTGTCGGCCCGATTTGGCCTGATTTGATGACTGAGCAGATCAAAATCGGCCTGATTTATGAAAATCTGTAGCAGCGCCACATTTTATAAATCGGGCCGATTTTCATTCTCACGCTATGCCAACAAGAACCCCTGAAGGGATTACAAGCGGCCGATTCCCCCCCCCCCCCCCCGGGGGGGGGCACTCCCTTATATACGCTATATAGATACGTGCCGCTGGACAGGGTATATGGTGTTTGAGCATTTTGGTCTGGAACAGGGTATAACAACGAAATTTTTTGGTCTGGAACAGGGTATCAGTTTCCCAGAAGTTGGCACGAAGATCGGTAATTGATTCTCTGGAATAGGGTAGATGAAGTTGTCAGACGAAACGAAGCTTAGGTTACTGTGTAGAGTCTGTAGAAGCTGTAACTGATCTAACCAAATCTCGTCATACACGCGCGATACGGAAGATAAATTCTCTAGTGGCTAATTTTAGCCAATGTCAATCATGTTCACCTTGAAACAATCACAAGGGTTGCGTCATCTCAACCATATTTCTTTCTGCGTATAAATAGGGGATATTACACGGCGGCGCGAAGATATGAATTTTATTTTCGAGTGGTAAAAACAATATTTTACGAACGAGCGTAGCGAGTGAGTAAAATATTGTTTTTACCACGAGAAAATAAAATTCATATCTTCAAGCCACCGTGTAATTTTCTTTTATTATATTGACAAAAGCACAAACTTTATCGCAAACTCTAAATGCAGCTCGTGGCTGGACTTTCCGAATTTCTCTCCTTTCGTCTATACTTGCAAGGAGCTCCTTGAATAATTTTAAGTCATATGAAGTTTTTCTTCTTCGTGTAACATTTTCCTACTCCTCAGTGAACGATTTCATGTCAGCTTCAGTGAATTTCACGAATCTATCGCTCGCCATTTTTCAACCGGAGTTTGGCAGCTTTGCACAAAAAGCCATGCAACTAAGCGGGAAATGACGTCATCGATATCCTCACTAGTGAGGATATGGAAAATACGCCATTCGGGTCCCGGATGTAGTTTCGTATGAATTTTACGAGTGGTCTATTTTCCAGTAAAACACTCGTGTCTATATAATAAACTGTAATATCTAACCAAATGCAGTAAACTAAAGCCAACTAAACATTAGAACACCTACCTTTACCAAGAATAGATGTCTTAACACCCACTAATAAAGTATTCTTTCAAAGAAAAACTGTTATGTTTTTGGGACCGGGTTTTATCGTTCGTTTACTGGCTGAGGTGCAAGTATTACGGTAGGTTTAAACACGAAGACGCACTATAAAAGGAGAGGTACCTAAGGTACCTCGAGTTCATTTGTCAATCAACAGCGAACGAGACAATAGCTGAAAATTAGTCGTCAGTAGAGAATAAATAATGTTTCGTTTTTCTTTCTATAAATCATTCTAAATCCCACGGAATAATGGCTAGTTTCTTGAAATATTTCGGTGTGCAAGAAACAGCAAAAGAACATAGAATATTATCATAACTAACGTGCGTGTTTACGCTGACACAACCCGCGAGATTCAAACTCGGTCATGAAAGTTTCATATGTGAATTATCTGTTCTAAAAGTTTTAATTCACATCTTACCGAGAAACAAACGAGGACATTTGAGACATTATAAGGTTTTATGTTCATAGTGGATACAAAAATTGTAAAGGAATACAAGAACATTACAAAGCTCTAGCCTCCACGTGCAATACTAAAATGCAAATTAGATGGAAAGTCGGAGGAGCTTAGTCTTTTATAGTGCGTCTTCGTGTTTAAACCATTCTCGTCCCCAGAGGCCACGATCCTTTTGGTCAGCACCAAGAATCGAGACCTCTGGCAGGTCCCAATTTGTTGAACATGCAGAGTACTCGTTCTGTATTATCAGCCAATCAGATTTGACGGGAAGTCCGAGATTCGCGGACTTCCGGTATTGGAACCGGCCAGAGGTCTCGATTCTTGGTGCTGACTAAAAGGATCGTGGCCTCTGGGGACGAGAATGGGTTTAAGGTGATTCCTTAGTATTGCAATGCGCATCCTTTCTGCGCATAATTTCGCGCGTGATAACCCATTTCACGGTTAACCTGAAATATTTGCATAACAATACAGCTCAACATAGAAGCGAGGCAATTTCGGGCACAAGCTGTAAAACATCGTGATTTTCTTGAGTTCCTTAAACTATGTTAGCATAAAAATAGTTTTTAAAACGGAGAAGAACTAAATATGCAACTATTTTAGATAAAGTTTGCCGTAAAGATCGTAATCCGATCTCCCTGTTGCTTATGCGAGTCTACTCTTTATTAATAGAGAAAAGTCGTTTTACATTTTTTTCTAAAAACAACGTAAACTAAAATAATTGTAGTTCTTCTACATTTTAAAACTGTTTTTATACTAAAAGAGTTCAAGGAGTTCAAGAAAAACACGATGTTTTGCAGCTAGTGCCCGAAATTGCCTCGCTTCTATGTTCAAGTGTATGCAAATCTCGCAAGTTAACCGTGAAAAGGGCTATTAGCGCGCGCACATTAAAAACATGGCGGCTTTTTCATTGTGGCTATGCTCGCCAGAGAGGTAAATGATCGTTTTCTCGTAAACGAGCGTGGTGACCTATCATTTTTTTTTCGCATATTTAAGTCTAGTAATCATCTTCTTTCTATACAAGGAATATAGACCAATTCTCAGTGCAGAAAAATTAATAATCACTGAAAACGTGAAAAAATACGTGTTTTTGGTTGATTATGTAAGGAATTATGAGGTATTTTTAGTCGATTATATCTCTTTCGCGTGGCTGGTGACGTATTCTTTTTATTCTATATTTTGAAACATTACATCACAATGTTCAACTAGGGAAAGTTTCAGAAACTTCCCAGTGTAACTTCTATTTCGATGGAATAACCTTAAACAGAACAGAAATTCTCTAGTGGCTACGTCATGCCCATGTAATGGGAAAACCCCTCTAGAATTACATGTTATGTTCCCTTGTCTCGTTAAATTTTTTGCTTGTTTCTTTTTAAAGAAACATGAAAAGAGCACTTGCACGACACGGAAATCGAAATTTTCTCTAAAAGTAGGAAGAAATTCTTCAGAAATCCTGTGGAAGAGAAATTCTCTAGTGGCTAATTTTGGATAGCATACAGTTTGTTTTGTCTTTTTAAATGACTTAAATTGTCCTCTTCACTTTTGATGTTTAAGTCTGGTTTCCATATCATCGCAACGATCGACGATCGCTGCGATCTTTGCGATCGTTGAGACCTCAGGTTTCCATATGATCGCATCGATCGCAAGGAAACGTCGAGTAGGCCTGGATCCGATAAAAGTGAGAAAAATTATGGGATGCAACGGCTTTGATGTGTATTGCTTTCTGGGACCTTTTTAGCCTGCGTATCGAAAGGATCGCAGATATATAAATTTTTCTACCTCTGCATCGCGGTCGCAAGGATCGCAAGGATCGCAAGGATCGCAAGGATCGCAGCGATCGCAACGTTTTATGGTTTCCATATGATCGCAAAGATCGCAGAACACTTTTTTCTGCGATCGTTGCGATTATATGGAAACCAGGCTTTAGAGAGCAAGTCTGTATTTCGCTCGGCATGGAAGGGGACATCAGATATTTTACAAAGTTTATAAAAAACTTTACTACTAATTTAATATATGAATTCCCGTTATTCTAGTATTTCTCGCATATTTCGGGCTACGGCTTGTTTGCTCTCTCTAGCCTTAATTCCTTTTTCTCGTATACACCTATTTCAATTAACGTTCAGTCGGATATAAACGTAATTTTTAAAAGCCCGGAAGGCACCGAAAGGTAGCATGGGTAAAAGTAGAAAACTGCTGACATGAAAAACATCATTTCTAACGTTTCCTTTTTGTTTTAAACCTGTAGAATTAAGCTACTTTTAGCCAAACTAAATTTTAGCAGAATCATGCAGCTGGTGAAAACAAATTATCTAATTCGGGGCAAACCAAATACATCACGTCCGAAAATAAAAACTTGTAGATTTATTTTTCCACCGATATGCAAATTCTAATGAATACCCAGACTACCATTCGGTCTTGTATACCTTCTCCAGTTGTAATTTCGTTGTATGTTATAAGAATAAAGGTGGACGCAAAATTAAAATGATTAACCTCTGATGCCATTTGTGATTTCTTCTGTATAGAACGGTGTTTATAAACCACTATTACCCACGCCTCAAGGTCGCGATTTTTTAACCTTCGAAATAACAACTACTCTCTTTTAAATTGCGTTGAATCTTAACGAAGCGAAAATGAAAGAGCTATTTCATTTAATAGGTATTTTATACTTCCGGTTCTAATTGAGCTTGCAATAGCCCTTTTCACGGTTAACCTGAAATATTTGCATAACAATACAGCTAAACATAGAAGCGAGGCAATTTCGGGCACAAGCTGTAAAACATCGTGATTTTCTTGAACTCCTTAAACTATGTTAGCATAAAAATAGTTTTAGAACGGAGAATAACTAAATATGCAACTATTTTAGTTAACGTTTACCGTAAAGATCGTAATCCGATCTCCCTGTTGCTTATGCGAGTCTACTCTTTATTAATAGAGAAAAGTCGTTTTACATTTTTTTCTAAAAACAACGTAAACTAAAAGAATTGTAGTTCTTCTACATTTTAAAACTGTTTTTATACTAAAATAGTTGAAGGAGTTCAAGAAAAACACGATGTTTTGCAGTTTGTGCCCGAAATTTGCCTCGCTTCTATGTTCAAGTGTATTGTTATGCAAATATCGCAAGTTAACCGTGAAAAGGGCTATTTAGCTTCCTTTTAAAGTCCCGTTTCCCGAAAGCGCTCTTTCGGTTTTCTAAGAAATTCTGCTGCGATTTGATTGGCTCACGGCCCGTATTATTGTCCAGTTTACTGCAATCCCAGAAAATCTACTTCACTTTTAATAGCATCATGACTCACTGTCGAAGAGTTCGTTTCTGAACGTGAATTACAGCTTTTACGTGGATTGTAGCAGTGGGTTATGATGATGAGGAATTAATGAGTGATTGATAATTCAAGTCCACCAAAGTAATACTAAATTCCTCGTTCCGGTACTGGCTTCTTCGTCGAGCAACAGCTGAGGTATTAATTTTCTCACTCGAAGAGTTCGTTTCTGAACGTGAATTACAGCTTTTACGTGGATTGTAGCAGTGGGTTATGATGATGAGGAATGAATGAGTGATTGATAATTCAAGTCCACCAAAGTAATACTAAATTCCTCGTTCCGGTACTGGCTTCTTCGTCGAGCAACAGCTGAGGTATTAATTTTTATAATCTATTAGTTATACAGTATTGCATTCAGCAGACTGCCGTCAAACTAAACTGAGGGCAGATACACGATGCAGTATTGCCGAGACGCTGTTTGGAGCGTCTGGAACAAATGTCGCGGAAGCATTCACAGAGCCGTCCAACCGATTTGGAACAAGGTCTCCAGCGCTGGCAAGCAGACTAAGATTTATTTTGATTCATTTTACGCCGTCTATTTACACCAAAGAGAGATTATTCAAGACAAACTGGATCGCCTGAGCAACCATTCTTCCGCGGGTTATGCGATAGTGCTGATAGTCAACTTTGCGGCCATGTTGTTCAAGAGTTTTGTTGCAGTTGAATTCTACTATCATTTCAGACCTTATTACTGGATGATAATGAAATTCTTTATTTATCTCCTACACTGGGCTTGGATGTTTACTAGAGGAACAGGCGCTATTTTGAAGTTTCTCGTGATAACTACAAAAGTATTGGCCACAAATGGTTTGCTCGCATTTCATGGTGTCACAAGTACTAGTCCGGCCGTTGTTTCAAGGAACGACTGGAAATTAATCTTGCCATTGCTTGTGTGTGGCGTGATTGTCACTTTGACCGCGTTGTTTTGGCGTCGAAGAGTCACTAGGACAGGTAAGGCTCGGTCTCTTAAGGGGCCTAATTAGTGCAAAAATGAAATGTCTGACTTAATTGTAGCCTGAGAAAACAGACGTCGTTTCGCGTCGCCACCACTGGGAGCCGCACCTGACTCGTCCTCAGTCGTCTCTCTTGTCTACTTTGTTTGGAGTCGCAAGACGCGGGGGATGCCTGTAAAATATTAATAGGAGACAAGAGAGACGACTGGGGACGAGTCAGGAGCCACACGTAAATAGATCATCGATAGCGCTTGAACACGGACGAAGCGTTTGCATGGCCTCACGCACGAAAGAAAATCGAAAGTGTTTTGCTTTGAAAGGGAATTGTAGCGTTTTGTATTTAAATAAAATTTTTATCAGGAAAAGCTTTTTGCCCCATTTTCTGCCTTCGTCTTGTCTATTCACAGGTTTCGCTTTCGAAAGTGTCAGCTGCATGTATCAACAAGGGAAATTTGCATACGCATATCTAATATGTCCGACGAAGGACGAAGTTCACCGCTTATACGCGTATACTTTTTTTCAATTTTACTTTCAAGCTTATTTTATGGGTAATACTTGATACGAAACGATCAGTTTTTGCCAAAAAAAATATTTTAAAATTCTTCAAATATTTTAAAATTCTTCTTGTGAATATCATAAATTTCTTTTTATGTTAACTCGATAAATATCCCCTGTCTTTTACTGTCAATGCATTTTTTTTTCGAGAAATCAGACTTTGACTGTTCTTGGAACTGTGACTGGAGATTTAAAAAAAAAAACATTAGTAAATTAAGATTTACTATCAGTTAGGTAACGAATTCCTTTATAACGCGGAGGGAGTAGAGAGGAGACAGTGAGCACTGCTCAGGACTAAAGTCCCCCGAAAGTCTTTCGTTTCAAACTAGAAGAAAAGAAATGCGATTCGCGAGATGTATTATTTGAATCGATCGTCTTGTTTATGTGAGGCGTTAACGACACCTATAGGGACTTCCGGGTAGGCGTTCTATCTCCTTTCAGTTCATGCTCCCTCACCCCCCCCCCCCCCCCCCCCTCCCAAATTCGCTTAGTTACACGGTGTGCAGTAAAGCTTTTAACGCCGGCCTATTTTTTGAGGCTTAGACTGGAGGTCGCCTCGTTGGTATATACTAAAACAATTATTATCCTCAATCTCGGTGTTTAGTGGCTTTAGGCTTTATTTACTTCGCAGCTTAGCAGTTCGGAGAATATTCTGCTACTATTCACCTCGAATTCGAAAGGCCTCGCGTAGCGGGGTTTATAATTCTGTCCCCAAAGAGCTCACGCGAGAGCAATTCTCGTGTGGCCTTTACGATCATATTTATTTATTTGTTTGTTTGTGGAAATCGTGGTTGACAGTAATGACGTCACACGGCGCGCTCGTGGCCTAATGGCTTAAGGCGCTAACTTTTAAATCTGATCTTCGGGATTGAGGATTCGATTTTTCGGTTCGAATCCAGGCCGTTCTTTTTTTTAACCCCCTTAATAACATTGACTTCGACGTAATCTTAGTACATGTAAATGTAGAAACAGGAACGGCTGCTGAAGAATAACAATTTTTACTCCAAGTTTGTTTATCGAACGAATTTATATACGGGTCATTTGTGAAAAAAAAACCCGGCTTTATTAAATCTGTTATCAACAACAGGAAAAGGAAAGACGACTCAGGAATTTCTCAAAGTACGATCAACATATGGTTTAGTTTTCATTGTAGACGTGAAGACTTGTGTCTGAAAATAATTCGCCGATCTGATATTGCGAAGAAGATTTTACCTACAAAAGCGAGGTTTCAGATCATTCGGACGGAAAAGTGGGGAAAACAGTACAAGAGCGCTACAATTTATTACAGATATCGGGAGACGAGCGAACTCCAATCGAAACCAAAACCCGGTGGCATAGCAAAAACACGGCGTTTCGTCCGGCGATTCTCAGAAACCTTGCAGCGATTCTTGGAAACCTTGCAGATCAAATCGCAGGCGTGCCCGTTACTAGGCAACAAAAGCTTCGAGACAACAACGTTCAAGTATTCTACCAAACGGTTACAAGAGATGAGAAGGATATGATTGTTAACGCCATGGGGATGGGACAAGGACACTGGTTCGAATGTCAAAACGGTGGGTTTGATAAACGAGATTAAAAATTGAACAATTTTAGTCCAGAGTCAGAATCCTAATTCTCCTCACTGTTTTCCATATATTTTCTTCATTTCACCTTGGGAGAATTTGACCCAACGATCAGGTCCTACATTCTCATGACATGCCCACTTGAATTTGTCATAAAAAAGGTAAAGAGAAGTTAGACATTTAATAATCATTGGTGAGGATTTTATAAAGGATTAACTAAGCCACTCCGGCGGTCCTCCTCATGCATTGAGAAGGTAATGTATTTGATTTAGGGATTAGCATTGTGATGAAATTTGCTGTTCAATCAAAGTAATGGTAGTCTAAGATTTTAGGAAGAGAGGGGAAATCCAGTAACGGCCACCTCTCTACAATGGCCAGTTAATTCTGCCACAGAGTGGCCGTTGTAGAGAGGTTCAACTGTGGTATTTTTTATTATATCAGTTTATGCATTTTTCGCACCAACGAATAATCCCGTTTCCATTGACCCAACCCTTCTTTCTTGTTCTTAACTGACTAACATTTGTTTAGACTTCTCATCTTTTCTTTCTTTCGTTAAAGGTCACATCTACTGCATCACAGAGTGCGGTAAAGCGATGGAAGAAAGCAAATGCCCAGAATGTGGCTCAAGAATTGGCGGCCATAATGAGCAGCTGCTAGCTGGGCAATCGGGTAGCTGGTGAAAATGGGTGGCGCCCGGTACGCCCATTAATCCGATATGGCTAACCTGGCAAACTTTGACCCTCGATCGTGACTTTATGTAGAGTGAAATTTCGTAATTTAGGTACCAGCTATAAGCAGGCGAGGAGATTGCTTTAGTTGATCCTGTGGTTATTTTCTCTCTTACCAGGCGTAGCTGAACGTAGAGTGAAAATATCTTTTTTTGCAAGTACAGAGAACCGCCTTAATCCGGCCACCAACGGGCATCAAAATCTGGCCGTATATAAAAAGGTGTTACCGCATTAAATAGATTAGTAAACTAGAAGTTGCTAATAGCAAGTCAAGTGCTGCGAGGGGAGTCATGAAATGATAATTATAGGTGATATAATTTAAATTATAATAATTTTTATAATAACGAGTTTGCAACAAAATTGATGAGCATGGCCTGAAAGCTGTTGATGTGGGCTGTTATCCTCGTAATTAAATGCACGCGCAAAAATAACGAATTCATTAAATACACGTCGGTGGGTGAAAAGTTCAAAATTTAGAACGAGTAAAAAATGGCAATATCTCGCACAAGCGAATAAAAGTGTCCTGTACATAATTTCGTCTGAATGTAGTCTGTATCGCATTGACTTGAAATCGTTCATGTTTTCCTCTACAAATCGCGTAGTCTAAATTAGCCATATTCGTCATTTTTGCTCGAGCATAATTCGTTATTTAGACAGTTGTTTACGCTATTGTGCGCGTGCATTTAGACACTTTTTCCCTATATAGCAGGGCGCGAGTCCCTTTAAAAAAAGTAACGAATGCCAAAAATCTATATCGATTGAGCGCGAAGCAGGTAGAGGGACCATGGCAACCACTGCCGCTGATCTTATATACTGCATCTACTCAAAATCATCTCCAACGACAAACATCGTCGAGTGTTGGGTCCATATATAAAGCGCCCAGGCCCCACACGGTCAGTCACAAATAGTGTTGCTCCTCGCTAAGGCTCGCAGCAATAAATAAGACAATTAACTTGAAAACTGATTGCAGCTTTTATTCGGGCCAAAAAAGTGGCCGTAATCATAAGGTGGTTGTGGCTGTACGGCCAGGTTCAAATTGTTTATAGCATCTGAACAGCTTTGAAATTCAAGATGATCTCAGTTAAGGTAAGGTAAAGCCGCTCTCGACTGCTAGCGGAGCTTATCTCGGTTTCTGTAGCATGAAGTGACCAGGAGTATTGCTACTCCCCCTGGATGGGATGCTAGTCCATCGCAGGTTACCCTCCCTCCCCCCCCCCCCCAACCACCATCTCAGTTAAGGCAGCGATTAAAGCCGATTTATGTCTTTAATCTTTCTGACTAGCGTTTCAACGATAAGTTTCCTTTTCCACAAGTCTCAATTGAGGGTCTGGATGGTTTTGAATCAGTTCACTGTAATACATTTGCTGCAAAGTTCCACTTACGGTCTACCGTAACCGTAAGTTTTACGGGCGCGGCGGCATAAAGGTCGGCACACACGACGGGACTTCCCTGTCCCTGCTGCAAGTCTCCTGTAGCTGTTCACACGACGAGACTGAGTTGCAGGGACTTGTAGCAAGACTGTGTCCTGGGGACAAGTACCTTGCGCGTACACACGAGGGGACTTGTTGCAGGGACAGTCCCATTTGGTCTTTGATTGGTTTATTTTCTTATTTGGTCGCAGTGACTTGTCCCACGAACAGTACACGCGAGGGGAAGAGCATAATTTGAGGGGACACTTTACTCTCACAGTACCTCTCTCCACCCATATGTATAAATGGGTACCGGTGAAATGCTGGAGCACCCTGACAAAATGCTGGGGACTGGTAACGAGACTCCCTAGTCAGTGGTATAGCGATGTTTCTCGTTACGTCACCTATTGTTATTAATGTGCCAACCAGAGAACTATTGGCTGTTGAAACAAAGAGTTCTTTTGTTTAATGGTTGGCAAATTTGAATAACAAAACAAATGTTGATTAAACAGTGAACACTCCTATAGTACATAGCGGTTTCGGCGCATAATTTCTCATATACTGGAATCTATATATTTTCCATTTCATTTTGAATCTAGGGGGCTACCAGCGCAGAATTTCAGATTTGTGATTCTATATGTTCTTTAAAACAAATGGTGCGTTTATTTCAGTGCGTGACTTTCTCGGATGGAAATGGTTTAAAATATTATCTTTCTTAATATTATATAGAATGGATTGTAATATTGAAATACATAACAATCTTCAAGATTCTGGAGAAATCTGTTGCCCTTTCTGTTATCGGAAGTTACAAGATAATATAGTAAAGGTTGAATCATGTTGTGATATACAGGATTTAATAAATAACAATGGTGCAGTAATTTGTAAGAATTGTGGCTCTGTACACAGATATGAACCTGTGAAAGAATTCATCGATTACCTTAAGGTTACTAAAAATCTGTATATCATCGAAAAATATCATCTAAACAACGTAATTCTGAATGTTTGTGAAAAAAGCGGATATATAACAACGGATGTGAAAAATAAAATTCATAAGATGTTCAAAGAGATAGATAAGATATTACCGCAAATCAACTGTAATAGAAAAAGAATGATCAATCTGAATTTTATCCTTAAACAAATATTTCAGAAACTTGGAATACCGCATGAGAACATCAAAATAACTACTTCTAAGAAAACATTAGCACACTATCAACAGTATTGGAAAAACATTCAATCGCTGATTGGCGATAAATTTCAATCGATAATAGATAAATAGCCAGAAACAATTATATTTTTGGCTACTAAAAAGCAGCAAACAAACAGATTATACTGTAGTAAGCACTATAATATAATCTATAAATTAACGTTTAAATGAGTTCATGTAACTACAGTTTTCTTATGACAACAACAGTAAATTATTCCAATAATCTGTCCACACATGGGAGTTCTTTAACCCAGTCTGGTGTCACGCTCTCGGGTATCACATAAGTATATCCACGGTCAAGTCTATATTTACAATAAAAAACCGTCCAAAAGCGTCATGGAGAATGCTGTGTGAAATGTAATACATCGTTCCATCCTAGTAATTTTTCAAGAATCCAAGTAATACAACCCATTTCCAGGACCTAATAAACCAATTTCTCCGTTATTGATTTCAAGAACATCGTCTATCAATAAATTTTCATTATAGTGCTTTTGGTACAGATATTGATAAACTAATGCTGATTTTAAAACAACAACATTAATATGAGGATGCCCGCAGCTTTGTTTTCATTCAAGAAATAAATTCACAAATAATATAACTTCATTCAACATACTAATACGTTAGATTAAACCGTCGTGAATTTCTTATCATACTGTTTCTCGAAACCTGTCGACGATAACGCATTTGTCAATTATTAATTCGTCGAGAAGTTTCATTTGATTGATGAAATTGGTGTTATTAAACTCCCCGCCTCTTAGAGAAGCTCTTAGTTTTCTATTAGAGATTTTTCATAAGTTGTGAAAGCGAAATTTGAAGTCTCAATCTTGCTCGAAAAGTTTTTAATCTCGCTATAACTCTTCAGAAGAATGCCCATACCCTGATATAACAGAGAGAAACAATAGGGTTCAATGTCACGCTACCAACCACAGCTCCTGTTGTAACAAGTGCAATGGCTTGCAATATTTGAGATTAAATTCAAGCGTCTATAAAACTTGAAAGCTTTCTTGTATACCCAGGCTCTTTTGTGATAGTACGAGTAAAAATACTCGAATTTCAACTAATGTCTCTTGACTGATACTTCGATCAATGTGGTTGAAACTGAAATATAGATTTTCTTAGTTCCGACATATATATAATAGTTTAGATTGTATTTTTCATACTCCGTTTTGTTTTTCAAGAAGAAGAATCCTGCCGTATTCAACCGAATCAATGTCGATGGGATGGGGTGAAACCCCAATTCTGGAGACATTAAAGGGTAAATCGATTTTCAGTCTATTACTTGAGAATACCGGTATACTCCCCAGAGTAATGAATATGTCTACTGAGTGGATATTGAGTTTGAAGTTATAATTGTTGCCATTTTTTGATGATCCAGAGAAACATTAAACGGTCTCGATGAGCCTCGATGATTCTTTGTGAGTAAACAAACAGAACTTGAAACTTTAATCGTGTACGAATTCTCATCAATGTAATACATTACGGGTGCTATCGTATCTGATTCCAGTACTTTCTGTAAACCCTATAAAGCTAATTACTATAAGACTCAAGCGTACTGTTGTGTTGAAATGATATGAAATAATGTAAAGTTGTCATTTTGATTGAATGTCTTTTGTAGCTCAATATGCGATCCCTGAATATCGAATCCGAGCGTTGAGTCGTATTTATCAATTTCGGTATTACTAACAACTAAACCTGGGTTTACCCCGTTTATGTAATTTTTAGTTAAAACGTTAACTAGATTAAACGATGACGGGTCTGTGAGATCGATGAATTGATCGAATATTCGTCTGTACCCGATATTTTTTGTATATGGCATCGATGGGTCATTGATTATTCTATGACCGTTCAGATCGATATCAGTCTCCATCATCATTTTACCATCTTTGAATATGAATCCGGCATCATATACATCTGATGAGACATCAGTTTTCACTTCCAGAAATGCCATAAACAATCATTTGCGCATCTAACTTTGTTGGACTGGCAGACGTGCCTTGGCATACTAGATCTATATCAATTTCATTTGGTTGGTGTAACACTATATTTATGCATATGAAACGATACTTTTAGTATAACCTGTAAAATGCTTAATTGTCTGTCGAGCAATATTTATACTAGCACTAGTAGCATCAACGCTTGTTATCGCAGTTGAAATGTAAAATTCGAGAGCTAGCCGTATATTCTCCTGGTGATACAGGAGACATATCAAATCCTATCCTCGCAGAATATTTGTTTGAGCATTTTTCTTGATTTTCAGTTTATAAGCTTGTTTGTTGTGTGTATGCGGAGAATCTTCAAACTCAGATATATCAATAACTTCAATATCATGGCCAGAAATCGCTTTATCTTTATCCAACATCAGATAGTCAAAGACGTTTTCCTTATTTGCGGATGACTCAATATGGCTTGCTGAAATTGCTGCAGTAACACCGTTCTTATCCAAATAGTTTGTATCAAGATATAATTTATTAATAGCCCTCATATTTCCGGATCTGGTGGAGTCACAGTATTTAAAATAGGTATAGTTTGCTGTTCTTATCAAAGCATTTTGAATATTTTTCATACTGTTCCAATCTAGATCTAAATCTGCAAGCATTTTAGTGTCACCAAGAACTGAAAGAGCCGTACAGGTCGACATAAGCTTTTGTTGGCTCCTTGGAGTTTGCAACGATGGTGTCGATACATTGTTTATATGTTTTAGAACCCATATCGAGGTTTACCAGTCATAGTGCCTCCCGAGATATCTAACTTCTTACTAAGTTCACTATCAAGATAATTCTTTGTGGGAAGCGTGAATAATTCAGATTTATTAACTTTTGTGGCGAGTTTTTGTATCGATGTATTTTTTAGGGACGGAGTGAATTGATCATGTACACGCTCGGAAAAATGCTTCAGTATTTTTTATCAGTTGACCTTTCAAAATCAAAAAATGTTTCAGTTTGTGTCCTCTTTTTTCAAAAAATTGTTATTGGAGATAGCTCCTTGTTAACGACTGATTCCAGATCTCTGGACTTTGACCACTGTTATTCATCGTCTATTTTAGAATCTGGTAGTGTTTTCACATTCAGAATCGAATAATTTTTCATATCAAAGTCGCCATCAATATCATCTTTTTTATTCGATATTTGTGTTTGAAGATCTTGTTTAACCTTATTGAGAGTTAGTAGATTTAACACCGTCTTGATCTCCAACAGGATTGCCCATGATTTTATCAAACGATTTCCTCATAACGATTATTCGCCGCAGCCGACGATACCATTACCGCCCATATTAAAGATGATTTAGTCATATGAATTAGATCCCGTTTAAAAGCAATGTTGTGCTCTCATCGTCATATAATTGATTCCGTCTTGAGCATTTTGTTTGGATCGGCCAAGATTTTGGTTATTTTTTTAAGCTGTAAAATCGAAATTACCGTCCTGCATCTTGTTTAAACCCTATACCCTGAGGTCCAGCCGGGCCTGCTGCTCCTGTTTTATAGCTGCTATCACTATTGGTACTAGAACTGGCCATGTTCATTAAAAATACCCATTATTACTATATCGTTAGATTAAAATAGCCCCATAAAAATTTCGTTTGATTTAAATTTCATAGGTTTTATCTACATTATAAAAAATGAAGTATTGTTTTTTTTTGGTAAGCCTTAATGTATTTTTCCTTATCATACCAAGCTCTTGTGATATCAAAATTCCTCTCTCTACAAAAACTAGGAAATCATAGATAGGCAAAATGACTGCCAATTTAATCTTATTCGATTTTTTGCGTTTTCCATAAAAACGTCTGTGATAGATAGATAACTGAAGCAATTCTTATGCCTTCCTTGAAATGAAATAATCAATTAAAGGTTTTTGGTTTTTTTTCACCATAACGTAAATCATCAAAAAATGATCACTTCTTTGTAGGTCTTGTATTTAGTTAAATTACTGATAGGTATGATATTATTCATTATTTACAGACCAAGGACGTCCCATAACCAACATTGCTGACTGATTTTTCATTCATTTTTTCAGCAGGCATATGTTGTATTTATCCTTGCTCCAATGTTCTTAGCATATAAATAGAATTTGATCGTAAATAATAAGCGGTTTCGTGATCATATGATATAAAAGATTTGTCCTTGCCGCTGCCAGAAATTTCCGCAAATCAGCATACGAAAGGTGTTCTTTTTGGCATGTATGAAATATAAACTGTTTTGTAATGATCTTGTTTGACTGTGTACCAGAATCGTAATTTTGGTATTTTCCATTATATTAGTTTTTGTTATATTAAAAATGAAGAATTTTGTATGAATGTTTTTTTCACCACCCTCTCTCTTTTTTACTTATTCTCAAAAAGATAAGTTCAGATAAGCTTTTATATACCGTAATAATATATGGATATTGAACGATATAAAAGACTTATTATTCCTAAAATAGAATCGGGGAAAATAAC
>MU825438.1:0-251471 GCA_029204205.1 Desmophyllum pertusum | reverse complement strand
GGGACATGTTTATTGTCGTAAGGTCCGTGGCCGCAACACTGAGCAGTGTTATGCCTAACTGAACAAGACAACCCACGCATATTTTAATAGGGAAAACACTGAGGAAACAAAATGAGTGATCTTTGAACTTTAAATTCTAAAATCCCAGTCATGGAAGTTGGGTATTCCTATCAAGTTTCATGTTCAATTTGCGATATTTGTTTGTTCATTTACAGTGTCCTCGATTAGCCTAATAGACTGGGTGTTTTTGCGTTTGCATGACATTGCCACTAGGTCGCTAGTGTGAACCAGGCCTAATCATATTCATGTTCATATGAAAGTCGTCTAAAAAAAACCCGTTTTAAATATCTGGGCGTGGATAAACACCGCTAGCTTTTCTCGACAAACATCGCTGGTCCTGTAAACATGGAAAATAGGAAACGTGAACGTTCACAGTCAACCCACACAGAGTTAAATGGGCGAGAACAAGCCTGCGTGATTGTGACTAAATGTTACTCTTGAAGACTTTTCAGTCTAAAAAAAGACAAACAATCCTTGTTATGGTGCGAGTCGGTCGCGTGAATCACCGATAGCCTTTTCTCGAAAACGTTCGCGTGCAAGACAGGAAAGCAGGAAACATGAACTGAATATGTAACGAAGAGGAAGGACAAAGCCTCTACTTCCTTTCTTCCAGACATGTTCAGTTCGTGCCAAAATCGGGAAAAACTCGTCATTCCAAATTCAAAAAGTCACCGTATTTATTTTGCTCATTGAGTTCTGGTCGATTTGACTTGCCCAGGTTTAACTACCGTGATACAGAGCCTTAATTGTGGTTTTGCAGAAAAATAGATTAACCGGTAGTTTGTTAATGCGATTTTTAATAATCGTTTTCAGTCCTTAAAGAAAACAAAAATGGAAAAAAACGGGCAACAGTGGCACGAACACATTACAATTGATCTTGCATAGAAAAAAGATGATGTTCAGTAACGTGAGTAAAAACTGTTGCAGGAGCCCAGGCCAAACAAGAAACGAGAGATGACAAAGTTCAAACCGCTCTCGTTTGGCCTAAACCTTCATTTGGGCGCTCTCAGGGTCTCGTCGTGCGCTCTAATCGAATTCAGTTGAACACTGGCTTAAAGTTTTTTCTTGAGGAGTCGTCCACGAGGAGAGTCGTTTGGCCGTGTACAACTCTTGGCGACTAATCGTTTCTAGGACGAATCTAAGGAGTCCACTATAAATCGCACGATAACAAGCTTGTTTACATAGAACTTTCGCGTCTAAAAATGATCAGTGTTAAAGAACTGAGGGAATGTAAGCAGTGCTGAGACGATAAATGAAAGCTTTTTTTATATTGTAGAGTCCCCAGTGAAATGAGGGTAAAGGTAAAATAAAACTTTAATGTAATAAGTATGTAAGAAACGCTGAAAATGGCACCAGAGCCTGACCGACGGAGATGAAAACCGCGTGGAGAAGGTTTCTATTCAAAGCTAGAACAAGCGGCGAAGAGGTTTCTTCTGAGATGTTTTAAACGGACCGAGATAGAGACAAGAGAATTTTATATAGATTCAATCACCGGTGATTTTAGAACAGTAAAAGTGGAGTCAAACTGAAGTGGAACTCGTTAGCGGGGCACTGACAAAAGGAAACTTATGCTGAAACATCCGACTAGATCGATGAAAAGAAACCAGGCGCCTAAACTAGAGAGTCAAACAGAGGGACGAGTCTACTCAAAAAGAAAGTATGTCATAACGTATTAAGAGGCTGTCCGAGTAAGAACGGATAAGGCAAATTTCGGCCCTTCACCGATTTGCCTAATATTTTCAGTGAAAGTTAACCATTATATCCCATCAACAAATATCACATTTATTTGGATCAATTCCTTCTTTTTTTTTCATTTTTTGCGAGGCCATTTTCAACATAACCTCACAATTATGCAAATTAGCTTTGAGGACTCTACAATTTAGCTATAAATGTCGGGCGCTACCAAAGCCCAATTTTATTATCCAAACCAGCTGAATATTTTATATATTCAAGTTTCATATTTCATCAACAGTTTAAAGGTTTAATAATTGTATTTTATAACATTTTGACTGAGTTATGAATTTTCTAAGATACCTTCTCTCGAACTCCGGAATTTGCGAAACATGACATACCTATAGTTGAAAATTATTTTCTCTTATGTGGGACCTGACCTAGAGTCAAATCTGTTATACTCAAAAGTACTAAAACCAATCTAATAAATTATAGAATAAAATTTGTGGGCACTTAAAGCTGCGCGCCGTACAGAGCTCTGGCGAATTTCCCAATTATTCGCCATTTTGATCGAAACCAAAGATAAGGCGGTCCGAACGATAGACCAATTTCTCAGCCAAAAACGCTTGGAGATACAATAATAACCGCTAAACGGCAGACCTATGCCTTGTAAATAAATATTATTCGTCGTTTTAGCTGTTGTTTTGGGAAAAATCGGGTATTTTCAAAAGTAAACAGATAAATATTTCCTTGATATATGCAAATTAGCTGCATATTAAATTTCGTGTTGCGATGGGATTTCTTTATCTATTAGCTTCTATTCCACAAAACATTTTCCGTAAGAACTTTTACAAGTGTTCAAATTCTTATACGAATGACATCAGTTGTTCAGTCAGGCATTTTTCCTGTCGCTGCCACGGGGAAAAAAAATTGTTTCAGCCATTATGTGAAAGTTTTTTGAAAACTCGTTTGTGAGCTATTTTCATTTTCCACGAAGCGGCAACACAGTGTTTGTTTTACAATTTCACTCTTTTAAATTAAATTAAATGAGAAATAGTAGAAATGTGCGTCAGATTGTATATTTTGTCAGAACCCTCTCAGTCTATCCCGAGAACGTCCGTATATATTGCGCAAAATGTCTGATATTCCCTACAGTTGTTCTCTGCACTAAATATTACAGACTCCGTGTGGCTCTAGCAGGGACGAGGAGAATCCTGTTTCGCTCTCTGAGTGCAACTCGGATATTTCGACGCATTTGGCGAGCTGCCATTTATCGAAATTCGGTGATGTTACCGAAGCCGAGCTAATCTTGGCCAGAGCGGGTATTCGCGGTTTGTCGGCGACCCAGCTTGCGAGCATGACCATCTGCCCGAGGCACAGACATTTACTTGGAAGATTCTGGCGATCGAGCCCCGAAGTTCTGCCAATACCCTGGCCATACTGGGAAGAGTACAAGTGTGGCAGGAAGACATCATAAACTTCCAAATGGCCGACGAAATAAGGATTTTTGTTTTTTGTGTCCCCAAATTAGTATGGGATTTTCCCAGGCTATAAGGCATTGACACGATAATAAAGTTTTCTATTCTATTCTATTCTATTCTATTAGCGAAAATGCTGCTGTTGGTTCACGTAAGTACCATTATCCTTGTGGTTCCAGTGATTTTTTTTCGCCAGTGTCAATGTATTGTTTCATATAAGTTTTATTTTTCTAATTCAAACATTTCCACCATTTCCTTTCCTCACAATTCTGACACGCTATCCAGTTTCCTTTACATGTATATTTAAAAAAAAATTAATATCAGTCATCGATAATTTTATGTCATACCAGTCGCCACTGAAAAGTTGTTTCGCTATACTGTTTTTTTTGTACGATAATTAGTTTTATAACACGACTAAGACAGTAGAGAGGAGCAATAACTAAATTCAGCCCATCAGAATGCTTTATTGGCCGGTCTGATATTTTCTAAGTATCGGACCGGGTAAAGTTTCGTGCATTGTTATGGTTTAATTTCCACAGCTATTTTGTAAGCACAATGTGTAATATATTTTTTATTAACCAAAGCTTGCTCAGGGGCGTACTGGGAGAACATCGGCCGTCGTATGGACCTCGATCGTTAATAACTGTCAAGGCCTAGGACCGATCGATATTCTCCCAGTATAGATTGCAAAACAGTCTCACTTTCTTCTCTCGAGATATAGATTCGTGACGCGAGAATCGAGAGGCGAGCGCCGATAATGCACGCACGAGCCATCGCGAACCCGCAGGCGTAGGAGGGGAGGGGACCTGCTGAAACAAATCTATTGGACAACTGATGTCATTCATACAAGATGTGAATGCTTTAATTGAACTAGAATCAGCTGTAGAATGGTATGAAATGAACAAGTGAATCATGCAAACAAACACTGCGTTATAAATAGAAATGGCTCACAAACTAAAGGAAAGCTTTCACATAATGGCTAAAAGAAATTATTCCCCAGGTAAGAAACAATTCTTTGTCTTGAAAGATACCGGATAAAGACCTAACTGATCAACTGAAGTCATTCGTACAAGAATTTGAATTCAGGAATATGAAATGAACAACTGTGTCGGGCTTAGCAAAACAAACACTGTGGGAAATCAAAATATAGTTCACAATCTGAACAAAAACGCTTTCACATAGAGGCTGAAAAAAAATTTTACTTCACATAAAAATCAATTCTTTCTCTTGGAAAATATTCTCAAGAGTCTCTCAAGGAAAATGTTTTGTGGAATAGATAAAGAAATCCCATCGCAACACGAAATTTAATATGCAGCTAATTTGCATATATCAATTGAAAGGAAATATTTTATCGCTGTTTTACTTTTGAAAATACCCCGATTTTTCCCGAAAACAACAGCTAAAACGACGAATAATATTTATTTACAAGGCATAGGTCTGCCGTTTAGCGGTTATTATTTGTATCTTCCAAGCGTTTTCAGCTGAGAATTGGTCTATCGTTCGGACCCCCTTATCTTTTGGTTTCGATCAAAATGGCGAATAATTGGGAAATTCGCAGAGCTCTGTACGGCGCGCAAGCTATAAGTGCCCACAAATTTTATTCTATAATTTATTAGATTGGTGTTAGTACGTTTGAGTTATAACAGATTTGACTCTAGGTCAGGTCCCACATAAGAGAAAATAATTTTCAAACTATAGGTATGTCACGTTTCGCAAATTCCGGAGTTCGAGAGAAGGTATCTTAGAAAATTCATAACTCAGTCAAAATGTTATAAAATACAATTATTAAACCTTTAAACTGTTGATGAATATGAAACTTGAATATATAAAAATATTCAGCTGGTTTGGATAATAAATTGGGGCTTTGGTAGCGCCCGACATTTATAGCTAAATTGTAGAGTCCTCAAAGCTAATTTGCATAATTGTTGAGGTTATGTTGAAAATGGCCTCGCAAAAAAATGAAAAAGAAGGAATTGATCCAAATAAATGTGATATTTGTTGATGGGATATAATGGTTAACTTTCACTGAAAATATTAGGCAAATCGGTGAAGGGCCGAAATTTGCCTTATCCGTTCTTACGCGGACAGCCTCTTAAAGCTTATACCGATAGATAAACTGGAACACCAAGTGCAAGTGAGTCAGTGCCACTATATCCGTCAGACTGTTCTTGGACGGTATGGAAAACGAGTTGTTCCTTCCAACGGAAGCTTACGGTCCACAGACTGTTTATATGTTTTTGACAATTTCATGGATCATTAATTTTGTTACGCACCGACGGTGTGGACTGAACGTTATACCGTGACGTATGATCAGGCAAAACAAACAACTCAAAACACTGACAAATTTCAAAAAAATTCAAAATTCCAATAGCTCGTAATCGCGACATTTTTTTTCCGGCACAAAAGGCCGAACTTCTCTTGATGCATGAAATGCACAAACTGACTCAAAGCTCTAGTCACAGCAGTTATGTTGCCTGCTTCGCTAGCAATCATTACATTGATCTTTCTAGTAAAAAGATGATGCAAAGAGTGAAACTATTGCAGGAGCCCGGCCCCAAACAAAAATGAGAGATGACAAAGTTCAAACCGCGCTCAGTCTCGTTTGGCCTAAAACTCTCTTGCGCTCTCCGCGACCTCTCATGCGCTCCGGAATTTGAACCTACTTAAATTTTTCTTGAGAGTCGTCCCACTCGTTTGGCCCTTAAAACTCTTCGCTCTTCCTCCCGTCCGCCCGCTGTCCCTCCCCCCGAAAAGCCTGATTACTCAGGCTAGTTTTTCAGGCTGCCTTTTAGTGCTCGTTTCAGTCGCATTTGTTGTACATTTACAGGCATTTCCCATTAATAGTCCGGTCAATCTAAGCCGTTTCAATGGCAAACCCGCCACAAATCAAACATGTTTCTTTTTAATCCAAATATTAATGGGGAATAACATACTAAAAATCACCATTAATCGGAGCAGTGGAACCTTGTCATTTTTGACGGTGTTTAAACGACTATTGAAATTGCAAAAATCACATGCATATTTAATGTGAAGTTTGAAGTGTCACAGTGGCAAAGTTTGTATCGCCAGGAAGTAATAAACTTAACGAGACAAACACCTAAAGAGAAACCAGGGGGAACTTATTGACAATAACAAAGCTTTTCAGGCAAGAAATTCACACCTAAAATTAGTATGCATGATAACAAAAAATGTGTTTTTCCTTGGTTGTTTTCGCTCGAAAACGAAGGCATGTTTTTTTCGTTGTTGTCTGATTTCGCTTCGCCTCGTGTATTACGATAAACATTTTCATCCGACCGCCGCTTCCCGTTTCCAGTAATAGCACAACTGACCGTATCCGAAAGATTCTCGCTGGATCCTCTCGCTGTAGGCATGTAATGCCAGCTCTGACGGATTTTCGCTTGTTGTTTCACGCTGCCGAGATCAGGCCAAAAATCCCGCCAGCGCTGTGTTTGCAGTCTACGCGTACCAGCTCCAATGCAGCTCTAGCCGCTGCGAGCTTGAAAAAGTTTCCCGGGTTAGAAAACAATGACTTTTTGGTTGTCGTCATTCTTAGCAACGGCTTGATTGACACAGGATTCGCACTGTTGGTCCGGTTGCCGGCACCGCTATGTCCTCAAAGAAAAGTGTCGGCTTTCTATCACCCCCCCCCCCCCCTCCCCTGAGAGAAAACTAATCAATCCATTGTCAGTATAATGATGATTACTTCATTGGCGCATGACGTAATATGACGTAACCACATCTTGGAAATTGCTTGGTTTAGAGAACTAATGAGGATAATTAACCATTGATATTTCCACGAAACTATCAATTTTATCTCCTAATTTGGTTATAATTCAGTTAGCTCTATATTCAATTAAATAGTTGAGGATTTCTAAATGTGCGGATATTCGCCAAAACTGAAAACCTCGACGTTATGAGTAGTATTTTGGTGGGAAATAACCGCTGACGAACAGTGGATGTAAAGAGGAGAGTTCCACCTCACTCGACTGTTCTAATATGATCCGTAGTGTAGCAATCTGGTCCACGCAGGATCTATCCTTGCGGAAAAACCAGCTTTCTGGTCTCTCAGCTGAGTGTCGACCTCATCTTTCATCCTGTTCAGAAGGACCCTGTTGAACACTTTCCCTGGGACAGCCAGAAGCGTGATCCCTCTGTAATTTGTGCAGTTGCTAAGGTCTCCTTTCTTTGGCAGCTTGATAAGGTATCCCTCTTTCCAGTCAAGTGGTATCTCTTCCTCTTCTCAGATCTTCTTGAAGAGGGGTGTAGCATGTCCACGGTGGTCTCTATGTCTGCCTTTAATGCTTCGCACGGGATACTGTCAGGGCCGGCTGCCTTGCCGTTCCTCAGGTGTCTGATTGCCTTCCTTATCTCATCTTTAGTCGGCGTACCGCACTCTATGTCCAGGGTCCTCTGCTGCTGGCAATATGTCTGGTGGGTTTGGTGGTATTGGTCTGTTCAGCAATTCTTCGAAGTGCTCTACCCATCTCTTCCTTTGCTTTTTCCTCCCCCCTGATTTGTCTTCCTGCCTTATCTTTCACCGGTCTTTCTGGTTTGCTGTATTTCCCGGACAGCTTCTTGGTGGTGTCGTACAGGACCTTCATGTTCCCTGCTCGTGCTGCTTGTTTAGCTTCTTCAGCTAGTCCGTCTACGTATTTTCTCTTGTCCCGCTCTGATGCTCTTCTTGGCCCTTTTGTTAGCATTTGAGTACTCCTCCTGTGCCTTGGACTTCTCGGCTCTTGTTCTGCTGGAATTGACAGTGGCCTTTTTCTCCTTTCTCTCCTTGATTCTTACTCAGCGTTTCTACAGAGATCCAATCCTTGTGATGATGTTTTCTTGGGGCCGAGTACCTCTTTACAAGTTGAAACAAAAGACTCCTTTACTCTCTTCCAGGTACTGTCTTACAGTCTCTTCCTCTTCCATCAGTTCCTGGAGCACTTGATACTTGTTTCTAACTGTAACCCTGAACTCTTCTAACTTCTGGTGCATCTTTTAGGCATCCGGTGTCCATACCTGTTGCGTTGGGGGTGCTATTTCTGTCCAGTTCTTCTTTAGTTTCAGCTTGAGAATGTTGTAACGACTAGGTGGTGATCTGAGGCAACGTCTGCACCTCTTTTCACTCTCACGTCCTGCATAGATCTTCTGAATTTCTTGCTAATGGCAAATGTGGTCTATCTGATTTTCTGTCGAGTGGTCTGGTGATATCCACGTCGCCTTGTGAATCCTTCTGTGGGGAAACACCGAGCCACCTACGACCAACCTGTTGAGAGCACACAGGTCTGCCAGTCCTCCCCATTTTTCGTTCATTTTCGCCAAAGCCGCATGCTGTCCCAGCAACCTCCTCATATCCATTGTTATCGCTTCTATCTTGGCGTTAAAATCTCCCATCAGGATGGTGACGTCTCTTTCTGGAACAAGTATCAATCACGGATTGCAGTCTGTTTGTAGAACTGGTCCTTGTCTTCATCTTCTCTGTCATTTGTCGGTGCGTAGCACTGGATGACATTCATGTTGATTCTCTTCTCCTTGGTTCGGAAGGAGGCAGTGATAATTCTTGGCCCATGAGCTTCCCATCCGATGGCCGCCTTCTGTGCTGCTTTTGACAGCATCAGGGCCACTCCTCGGGTATGTGGGCCGTCTTCCTCCTCATGGCCTGAATACAGCAGCATCTCACCCGAGTTCAGTCCTTTTCTGTCCGGATTGGGTCCATCGTGTCTCGCTAATTTCCAAGCAGTGATAAGTTGTAGTTCCTCATCTCTGCTGCTACTTGGGCAGTCTTGCCCGTTTTCATACATGTCCTTACGTTCCATGTTCCCACTTTGATAGCCTTGGTTGTGAGAAGGGTAGTCGGCCTTGTAGTTTCCAGAATCCCTCCGGCTTTCACCACAAGACGTCATCTGTCTTCTTCGCGAAGAACCTTCTCTCCCAAGAGCTGAGACTACTTGAGTTATTCTTGTATGCGTTTCTGTAGCTGAGTGCTTTTTTACGGGATGGGGTTGCTGGCCCCATGCCCAAACCCTCCTCCTTTCTCATCCGGGGCTTGGGACCGCAATTGGCGGAGTTCCAACTCTGTGTAGAGCCCAGAATATCAATATGCATCGTCATTGAAAAGGCCATTTGCAGAATCAGAGAGGATGGCCTGAGAGAAGGATTCCCCGTGCCCTATGGTAATTTTTCGAAAGCTATTAATAGTTTCGTGCCATGCTGTGAAAGTTACGAAATCACGTCACTTGACTTGACCAATCAGGTAGCGCTCTTAAAATTACCCAGCTATGGACTGAAAATTAAAAATAGTTTTCAAAACAATATCATTGGAAGAGAACGCCATGTATGGGGTGATTGCTTCTCTTAGATCATCCTCTCTGGACAGAGTATATGAAATAATCAAAACGGGGCAGGAGGGCGATATGCTCTAATCTCGTACCCAGATCCCACTCTGTAGACACTGAAAAGTGGCAGAGGGTGATCTGAGTACGCGAAAATTAATCATATTGACTTTGGACCTGTCCTCTCTAGTCAATTCTCGGATAACAAATTGTATATTTCTGTCATTTGCTGTCAAGTGATTAAAGCCCGGATGGAGTCTGAGATTATGAGAAACGGCTTGCCCTCGTTTACGAGTGCGCATAGTGCGCATGTACAAGCAGGGAAAGGTCAGTATCAACAGCAGAAGTCAGCTACTGGATAAGAGAGGCCAAGAAATCACGTGCAGCTGGCAGCAACCTGAAGGCCAATAGAGTGTACTTGATTCTGGGTAAAGAGGACAAAAGAAAACGTGTGTCTGTACCTGGACAACTTTTCGACGGCTTTGGAGTGGAGCAAAAAATGGAAGATCGTACGTCAGAGCCTACAAGGAAGAAAGCCTCTTGTCCTGAGAGAAGGTCGCGTTAGAAAGAACATCAAAGATACAAGGGACAAAGATACTGATTACAAATATTTTGCAAACACTAAATAGATTAGGAAGTCGCTATTTAGGAGCTGCATCTGCGAGAAAGTGAAAATATTTGCTTAATGATAGAGCAGTTTTCAATGGAGTGTCGTTAACGTGAAACCAAAACCCAAGAAATTACAATGGCCAATCAAAACAAACGTAAACAACAGAACGAACCAATGAGAAACACGTAACCGACGCAAAGCGCGGGAAAACGCGTGCGACCAAGTCGCGTTTGGTTTGGTTTTGCATTGATTGGTTGAGAAGTTTTATAGCAATCATAAAACGTAATAAAGCAAAAACCAAAGCAATTTAGTGATTACTTTCGACAGTCAATTGAAAACCGCTTTAAATTGTTATTAAAACAACTAATCCAGTTGATATAGCAACTGAGTTAATCCGCTGTTAAGTTTGGTGAGAGTTTTTTTACGATAACACACGTACATTTATTAAAAATATTTGTAGGACTCAGTCTTTGGACCAAAATAACCTGGCGCATGTGAGCCTTGCCAATGCCACTTGTATTCATTAGTGTATTCACTTGTATTCATTTCGGTGAGTCCGTCGCTTAGTTTCGGCAAGAAGAAACAAAAAACAAACTTTAACTCGAGCAATTTCAGAGTGTTTCCCAGTTATATTCTCTATACTTGTATTATAGTAAGTAGCTCAGAACTGGTATTTTTAAAATATGCAAGCATGTTGCCGCGCCCTGGGAACCAGTCCAACAGTTGGCTTAGCTTGTCGTCATGACGACAAAACCGCGGGACAGGCACTTACAGTCTTTTTTATTTCTTTTCTTTCTCTCTTGTACTTTTAATACTTTTAAGATAAATGTCCATTAATTTCTCTATTTCAGATCTGCAAAGCAAAATCTATGCCATATTTTGACGGTTTATAAGTTAAACTAAAAATAACAGTAAGTGACAAGTGTGTAAAATAAATTGCTTCAAATAGCTTTCAAAACCTACAGTTTTTCATTGCTGTGTGCGAAGTATTCAACAGATTGAGGGGTTTCAAAAGACTGTAACGTAGGCAATATCGTCAGAAAATGACATCGATTAGTGGAAAAAGATTTTAGCAAACAGGCCCCAGGACTCCTGTGTACATTCGGCCAGGCGCG
Source organism: Desmophyllum pertusum (assembly GCA_029204205.1). Lineage (NCBI taxonomy): Eukaryota > Metazoa > Cnidaria > Anthozoa > Scleractinia > Caryophylliidae > Desmophyllum > Desmophyllum pertusum. Next base: position 240,214 of record MU825438.1, on the reverse strand, counting down.
CGCAGGAACGGAAAGGGGTTGCATAGGAGCCTGGAGAGACTCCGATACAAAACAACTAACTACTAGAAAACTATTTTGGTGAAAAAAAAAATCGTCAAATCGTAGATGAGGTAATGGCTCGCCTCAGACTTTGAGCGAAGATTCCCCCCTAAGTTTAGTTTCGATTTCGTATCAGTACGTTTAAGTGGCCTCATAATAATAATAATAATAACAACTTCATTACGTAAGCATATCGATAAAACCAGCCGTGTGGAAATTTAAACAAAAGAGGAACGATACAAAGGTTGTATTTTACGCTCGGGGTAGAGATTCGAAAATATACTAAAATAATCAAATCTCTCGCGTTTAAGTGACAATGCAATTTGTCAGAGCTTATGTATGAATTAAGAACTTAGTTTACCGAAAACCTTTAGATTTACATGATTTAATTGATAATGAAAGGTAAAACATTACATTTTTATTTCTCAAGATGTATACAGCGTCACTATTTCTGAAGGTTCTTGGTTCAGTGGTTTCGGTAGTTTCCCGCATAATTAGCGGTTGTAAGTCGCATTAAGGCAGTTGGAGTCAGGTGATATGAGGTAATCTGGAGTCCAGTATTGAACATGACAGGGGCACCCAACGGATCGTTTCGGTGGAATATCTGTTCGGAAGGCTTATAATCGCCTCAGATATTCGGTTAGGGAAATGTCATCTCGAACTTTCTTAATATGGAAAAATTAATGCCGTTTGTTTTCGTAGATATAAAAATGTCGTTTTGGGTACAAAAAAATGGTCAGCTAGGATTTTCGGAAAGGAAAATTCAGCTCATAAATTCGGGTAATAAGATTTCAATCCCTAAAATTTTCTGTAGTTTGAAAGTTCAGCTAACGTATCCGAACGGATACATTTTTCTTATTGTTTAAAAATAAGTCATTAAACTGCACAAAAAGCACAGTTGTAACGTAAAAATGACCTTCCGACACCTACAGGAACATTTTGTCGTTGGGTACCCCTGACATGAGCTCATAAGAAAACAATTGCTCCAAATACGTAGTCACTAGAAAACTGTTTACAAAGAATATTTGATCATTTTTCAAGTAAAAAAAAAACCCCTGTGAACAAGGCTAAGAGACAATGTAGAACTAATTTATTCCTCAGGACTGCATGCAAATGCATGTTAACTTTTCTGTGCTATCAGCAATGAATCAGATCAAATACGTGCTGTTTCGTAAGCTAACATCAGATACATTCATTCAATTACCAGCTCGAGTGTATTATCTGCAGAAAATATATATTAATAATGTTAAAAACAGAAAGGAATATTTAAAAAAAACTCGGTTTAAACGTCAGAAATTCAAAGGCAAAATTATGACGCGATTTTATGGCCAGCAATATCAGCTGTGTTGTTTGTTTTTATTTCTCTCGAATCGTGGCATAATATCAATTAGCCCAATTACCGAGCATTTGTTATGCAGTGGATTGCTAACGAGTCATGCGGAATGAACCAAAAAGTACTTGAGACGATACGTCACTGAAACGGAGAGTGCAAACATGAACTGATTATTTTCGTCGCTGTGACGAAAAAATGTTTATAAAAAGAAAATCTAGGGGAAGTATATTTTCACTTAGCAGCAACTGGGTTTTCGAATGTTGAATTAGCAAAAAGACTTCAATTCGGATCGAAGCCGTAAAACAGCAATGTTCGACTTGTAAACTGTAAACGGTTACATTTTATGTTACGCTATTTTAGTACAAAATCGTCTATTAAACAAACAGCACCACTTGAAAGTACTGCTCAATAGCTTTCATTTGAGTGGTCACACACTAGGGTTTCATCCACAGACTTAAAAGGTACAATCACATTCACTCGAGGTTTGACTCTGGGAGCGAAAGGGTTGATATAATTCTGTTTGTTTACAACAGGTTTTCGATCATCCCATTACAGTGTATAACTGTGCTGTATGTCCTATCCTTGAGCTGCAGTAACCAAGTGGACGGCGCAAGACCTAAAGTTGCTTCCCTTTCTTCATTCTCCGAGACTAACGATACATCGAGGATGACGAGCATTATTACGGAACCGCAGAGCTGATCCGCGACGTAAAGGCAGACAAGGAACCCTTCAGTTACAAAACATCATCGAACCAGGAAGAAAATACCGGCAGCGAAGACCCCATTATGGAAACGTTTTCCCAGAAGTGTCAAAAGCAATAATTGTATAAAAAGATTTGTTTACCGCGTTATTTATGATTATTTCTTTCAGTTTCAGTTTTTTTCAGTTTCGGTTTTTTATTATTATACACTGTTTGTCAAAAAGAGAAAATACAGAAATACAGTACAATCAAAATACATAAAGAAAAAGAAGATAAAATCAAAATTGTTACAGAATATGTGCACAGTGACCAAAGTAGCTTTCGCTTTCGAGTCTTGCAATTTTGCATTTTTTCAATTCCAGTCTGCAAGAAAAGAAAAGGTTGCAAGGAGAAGAGGCGAACAGTAAATTTTTCAAACAACAAGACTTTAGCAATAACTTACGATTGTTATAAATGAAGAAATCATATTATAAAACTAGGCCGGGTTTAAATAATATTTAATATCATTATTTATACTATAGTACTGACTTTAAATAAGCACTGGGTCGATGCAGTTGAATTAAAATAAGTTAATGAAGTATTTTGAAACTAATTTGCTCAATCACACAATTTACGTAATAGCCGTAATATAAATAAGCAATGCATTCGAAAAAGTTACTGATGTAGAAAAAGAAGTAAAGAACCGCGATAGACTGCGTTTATAAGATCCATCGGGATTAACGAAGAACAAAATAAAAATATATATTTCTTGTAAATAGTTGAAAACGCGTGGCCGCCATCTTTCGTTGAATAAAGCCTCCTTCCTGCAATCTGGTTGGCCGTATTTTCGTGCGAGATATCGAATATGTTTACCCATCATAAATGCCTGGCACGGGTTGTTCAAAGGGTGGCAGTCATCTGGATAAGTTTATAACTGGGTTCACGAGTGTACTTATAACCAAGCTGCCAAGTGCCTTGAGTACTTGTGAACTCTCCCATTTTTGCTTACTACAAAGGTTGGACGAACGAATAGAGGAAACTGAAAAGACTCAGGTTCACAATCTTGATTTCAAACCTGGCTGGCAAGGCCAAAAGTTGTCAAAGTTTCAGCGACAGTTGCGGTGTAAGTTTGGTAACTGGATTACTTTGTTTCACATCATATCAGCTGAACAAGAAAACCGGTGAAAACCCTGCAAAATTTTAAGCGTAGTCAGCGCTTCTTGTTCCTTCCGGCCCAATAAGGGAAATAAAAATTAACCAAACGTGACGTCACTTCCGTGTTCATGAAAATAAAAAAGAGCCAGCCATCAAATGTTAAGACTTGACGCCACTTCCGGTTTTAATCGCGGTTTTAAAAAGCCTAATGTGGCAAGACGTTTGTAATAAAAATCAGTTAAAAAACAAACAATTAATATAGAGAGCGATAACCCCCCCCCCCCCCCCCCCCTCCCCCATTCACGGGAGGAAACTCAAGGCGGTAAAGCAATTTAAGGATTTTGGAGTTATATATTATTTGGTGAATACCGTTAAGGTATGGCTCATGAATGTCTAGTTTAAGCGTGAAAGCTTATGGCGTCGTAGTACAGGATTTTTGTCCACTGGCCAGAAATATTACTCGATTTTCTAATGGATTTCGTCTTAACTTCTCTTGGGATACTCGGCGCACAAAACATACGTTTTCAGAAAAAAAAGAATTGAAAAAAACCCACAGATGATAATTACAAGTATAGTGCATTTGGCAGTTTAAGTGAAAAATGCACATGCGTTTTATGTTCCATAATGGCGTGATTACTATTATCTATGGTTGATTGATTACCCAAGAGTTCAGATAAATAATACATTAATTATATCAGTTAATGACATATTACACTTTATAGTAACTGATGTGTTGCCAAGCCGTTTTCAGCTTTGGTGACTTAGCATTTAGCAAGATTCAGTGCTAATTTGTTCCTACTTTACTGAATCACGTGATTGACGTGAAATTTTACCCCCAAAGCGTAGTTATGCTTCTGTTCTAATTATAAGAGAGGCGGTATGGCCGATCGAATCAATCGAAAATGTGAAATGAGGCCGCACTGAAGCGAAGTATGACGTAGAACATGATCCAGTACAACACCAAGAAACTGCTCCAGTTATGGATTAAGATTTATTTATAAATAGCTCGTCTGGTACAGACGTACATTTTTAGCTACCCTTAATACATATCAAGTTTGTTGCTGTTGTCTTTGGCGGATTTACAATCAGTATAAATAATCCAGTTATTCTACTATCTTAACATTGTACTTGTTCATGCACTTGATTCACCACAACTGGCGATATATGGGCAAGTGAAGTTAGTTGTAAAGCAATTTATAAAATCGATTGTTTGACCATTCAGGAAATACATCCCTTTCTACAAACAAAATATTTAACGATTGTCACTGGTCTAGTACAGACGTACATTTTAAACTCCTTTAATACATGATGTTAGATCATTTCATCGTTGTTGTCTTAATTCGCGGATTTACAGTCAGTATAAATAATCGAGTTATTCCACATTCCACTATCTTAACTTTGTACTTGTTTATCCACTGTATTCACCACAACCGGTGATATATGGGCAACTGATATTAGTTTTAAAACAATTTTTAAAAGAGATTGTTACCCCGCTTGTCGGAATACATCCCTGTCTACAAGCATGAACTTGAATGGATATGTTACATAAAGAAACCGCTCTGATGCTTTTAGTACACCGCGAGTTTGGCAAAATGATTGGTTGTTGTGCATCGAGTTCTGCTTTTATGGTTGCGCAGGTGATCTTTCCAGGTGCTGTGTTTGCTTGTCTCCTGGAAGAAGGCAAAGTAGCTTGATGTCTGGCGCCAACGTAACCAATGGAACCAAACGATACAGCTAACAACACATTGACTGCAAACATATTGGCGATCTGAAACAAATCCAAGGAGAAACACAGCGAGGTAAGCGCACCGTTCAGGTTCATTTCATAACTTTTTTATGCCAACTTGATCTCTTCATAATCTACTTAATTTTAATTATTAATCAGGAAGAAGAGTTGCAACTGCTGTAAATACATGGGTACCTTTTCTCGGTATATAAAATAGTTTAATGTGACCTAAAAAACTGTTTGCAAGCTAAAGAAAAAAAAAAGCCGCATTTTATTTTGACTTGAAAGAACCTGACTTGACACTCAAGGACAATCGAATCTATTTTTTAAATAACTGTTATTCAGTCTAACATAGATGAGCAGACCAATTCTCTATGTTTCTTGCAATGCAATGCAAACCAAACCAAAAGGGATGTAGCTATTTGAATGCCAGTGAGAACTGAAAATCACATGAAACTGAGATCTTACCAAGTTGACCATATTGTTGTTCTTCGAGTCCTTGAAAACAAGTTTCTTCTAAATTCTTCACAAGCTTTGCTGACTTTTAAGTGAAGATTCTCTCTTCAGGATCAGCCTTTATATACCCTCCATAAACTAAAAATAAATACTATTTTTCCTTCAGGTATGAGATATCGTTTCATATTAAACAGTGTTATTAACTGGCGTGTTAAATCAGTGACGTAATTGGAAGCTCAATATAGTAAAGCTAGATTGCAACGATTATCAACATAAATTTTTAATTTTGCTTAACATAACAAAAGATTCAATTACGATTATAAAGAAGGTTTGCTTTTCTTCCATGTATATTAACATATATTTTCCGAAACGGAAAAAATGGGGAAGTGAATATGTCATTGAGCTATTATGATCTGACTTCCTTTGAGGCATTTCCTGGGCATTATCGTTCAGATGGAGGACCGTGAAATTGTCATTATAGTTAAGATAAAAACTACATTTTTAACCATAATTCCATTCTGTTTGTTATATCCTACTGAAGTTATAATTTAGTTAGATACTTTAATGATTCAATTTATTCCTAAGGAGTAAAAGTTATACTGTATTTTTTTTTTCGCAGAAGTAGAAATTTGTGAGATGTGTTATCTACGATACTTGTTATCAACAATCACCGAGCCATGAAATCGTTAAAAACAGCGTGATAATGAGTTTCGTAGACGTAACAAAAGAGTTTTAATAGATTTTAAATGCTGAAACAAGTCCACCCACCCACCATTAAACCTTTAAATATACACCCTCGGGCTGTAAATTACGTAACATCCGGTTTCAAAGGATCTTACTCGGTCTCATTGGCACTCTGTTTCTACTAGTTTCCCTAGTTGAAGAATTTACCCGTGCTATTTTTGAAGAATCTTTTGGTTTTAATTGTGTTTTAAGTAACAATGATCTGCGTGAAGTCGTAAGCAAAACGAGTTTGTGCGAGTAAAGGTCTCAGTAAGTTAATAATTAACACTTCCTGTTGCGAAATACATACTTAACCTGAAAAAAATCTTAATACTACCGACTAGAAACCAGCTATTGACACTTGAATCAGAATAAATGATTGTGTTTCGTGTCTTAAATTAGGGTTCCCAGGGTTCCTTTGTGATATGAAAATTGTGACGTCATCAGCTCTACCACCTGCCTAAAGTTGTTTATAAAACAATTGTTTATTCCGACTGTTAAAAATAAACAAGCATTGCAACGGGAAGTGCTAAAAAACATCATAATTGACTGTCGTTTGCAATGCAAACTCAAGAATGCCTTTGTTTATGATTTCATGGATAAGTGCCTAAAGAGAGCCTTTAGGTTAATCATAATACAAGTGCTAAGAAAAACAAAAATTATAAAGTCAAATTATAAGTTACTTAAACTGTGCAGAATGAGTTTCCTGGCTTGGTTAGAAAACCTAGGCTTTATTTTGAAAGGATTCCGCGTATATTTTAAGCTTAAAATGTGGGTGTCTTGCTGCAGCGTTAAAAATACCGTTTAATTTGTTGTTTGTTGCGGCTCTGACACCCACGCTCTTTCATGGCTCAGTGACTTATAAACAATTGTATGTGTCCTGTGTAAAATCATTCCACTTTTCCAAAGGGCTATTTTTATTGTTGAAGAAAAATGCATGGGTAACGTGTTTCCCTTATCACGAGCCAGATGAAAACTGCTCGTCGTTATAGGATGACACTTGTTCGCCTACAGAATGTCATTACCATTACCATTACCATTACAGAATAAAGCACAAACACCTCAAAGAAACAGTTAGGATCAGTTAGGATATGATAGCACGTGACATATTAACCTCCTCCACATCCGTCTGTTTCGAAAATATATATTAGCATTCATTATGCGGATCTCTATAATCATAATTGATTTTCTTTTGTATGAAAGGGAAAAATAAAAAGAATGGTGATAGGAGTTGAAGAACCACCCAACCTTACTATATTGTGACTTCCTTTACGTCAAACTACATTAACTGATATGAAACGATATCTCACACCATAAGGAAAACAATAATACTTATTTTTAGTTTATAAAGAGTATATAAAGCTGATCCTGGAGAAAGCGTATTCAAAAATATCCAGTAAAGTGTGAGAAGAATTTAAAAGATATTTGTTTGCAAGGACGAAAAGACTACAAAATGGTCAACCCTTTACAACTGGTAAGTTTTTACATGTTATATTGTTCTCCTGGAATTCAAATAGCTACTTTCAAAGTTGAGTTCCTTAATCGGATCGATGCAGTGTCAGGTTTTTCGTAGAAATAATTTTATCATTACAAAATGAGATTGCATTGTTAAAGGGACACTGTCCAGGGTATTTGCTCAAAACTGTTATAAATGCATGAAATGGTCCCTAAATCTATGAAATAAGAACTTAATAAACTATAACTAAATGATAAAAAAGCAATTTCTTCAAGAAATTCCATACTGCAACAAAATATTTGCAAAATTTCAAAGATTTCCGAGCCAAATTTGAAACTTGACTTGACCTGACGTTTTTTCAAAAATCCATATTGCAATCCATTTCCATCCTCGCTGTCGTTCGTCATCCTCACTTCCTAATGGGTTCCTGTCATTTGTCGAGGGTTATGCTACAGAATCAAACCATTATTGATCAACTTCCTATGATCTAGATGTTTCTGAGCTTCCCAAAATCATGCTAAAATCAGGACAGTGTCCCTTTAAGGTCAAGTTTTGATCCCGATGTTTATTTGTTATACAATATTAATCCTATAATTCCTAAGGAGATGACCAATATGAATTAATAAATTCAATATCAATATCAATATCAATATCCAAACAGACTATTCACGAGAACAAACTATTCAACTTGGGTATTTTGTCATTCTCGTAAGTAACAGGACATCAACTGCAGTCACTTTGCCCTGAATACTTACAAGGCTCAGCGCTATAAGAATTGTCGTGTTTTGTTTGTTGGTTTGTTTGTTTAATTTGTTTCGGAATTTGCAATGGTAAATCAAATTCAAAGACCGATGAGTAAGGAGGAAGGGCCTTTTTAAAATACGTGTTACCATCAGACAAAAGCGAATAGTCCATTTTACAGTTGTGTGCTTAGAATCCAGGCCTTTGAACAGAAGTGAGGCTGGAGGTGACTTTGTTGTGATACAAACCTTCCTTCTTTTCAAATCGTAAATTATTCTGTTCATGTAAACTAGTTTCTGATCTCTGTCATCTCATGGTCACCCTAACCTCACTTTCATGCAGAGGCTTGGTTACATTTCACAGAACTGTAAAATGGTCTATTGACAATTCGAGTTTTATACAGTCTTTAGCCGACTGAAAGGCTATAGTTTACGTTACACCATTTTAATAAGAACATTTCCAATTAAAATTAGATAGAACATTTTACGAGACGGTCAGATTATCGATGCTCAAATTACATTGAGTACACTTTATGACATCATAGCATCTTACCCCGCTGTGTTTCTCCTTGGATTTGTTTCAGATCGCCAATATTTTTACAGTCACTGTGTTGTTAGCTGTATCGTTTGGTTCCATTGGTTACGTTGGCGCCAGACCTCAAGCTACTTTGCCTTCTTCCAGGAGACAAGCAAACCCAGTACCTGGAGACATCACCTGCGCAACCATAAAAGCAGAACTCGATGCACAACAACCAATCGTTTTGCCAAACTCGCGGTGTACTAAAAGCATCAGAGCGGTTTCTTTATGTAACAAATCCATTCAAGCTCATGATTGTAGACAGGGATGTATTCCGATAAGTGGGGTAGCATTCGCTTTTAAAAATTGTTTTAAAACTAATATCAGTTGCCCATATATCACCGGTTGTGGCGAATACAGTGGATAAACAAGTACAAAGTTAAGATAGTGGAACGGTGAAATAACTCGATTATTTATACTGATTGTAAATCCGCGAAAGACAACAACGATAAAATGATCTAACATGTATTAAAGGAGTTTTAATGTATACCGTCTGTACCAGACCAGCTATTTTGAAAATAAAAAATTGTAACATTCTACGACAGAAGTATTTTCTTGGTGCTGTACAAATATAATTATTTGACTCTTGTTTTGCTGGCTTCTATTACAGTGCTGCAGTACTGCACCTTTTTTATCTATTTATTTTTTAGCAAAGCACCTTTCCTGGGAACAGATCACAAAACAACGGTGACCCATTTTTTTAGCTACGAATTAAGTCACTTCATGGATTGCTATTCACCACCAAGCAAAACAAAATGGCTTCCCCGCCGTTTTGCTTCGGTGACGCGCAAAAACGAGGTCGCTGTAGCTCTTTGTCTTATCACATTGTTGCCTTTATATATAATTAGCAGTGTTTATTAGTGGGTTTTTTTAAATCTCTAAAAATGCCGCAAAAATGCGGTACTGAAATGATTTGTTTACTATCGAACAATAAGAGCAAGTAAATGATAATGTCGGCTCAAAAAAGCGGACGCCTTCGGAGCGATGCTCCACTGTCCGCGTAATACAAGATGTCTGGTTAAAGTCCTGGCCAAACGGAGACGCAAGTAAATGCAAGTTGCCAACTTGCGGCTACTTGCGTCTTCGTTTGGCCAGGACTTGCGTCAGTGCACTTGCGTTGACTTGCGATGACTTGCATTCACTTTGATCGAGATCAAATTTGCGCACAAGTAGACCCAATACAAGTTGTTCACCGTTTGGCCACACAACGAAGTCAACGCACGTTTTGTTGTTTACTCCAAGTACTGAATTGCAACGCGCGCAGGAGCATTGAAATTGCTTTTTTTGCGACCCCGCTTTGCGTGCACTTTGCATCGGCTAATAAACTTGCGAGTCCGTTTGGCCACTCAACGCAAGTCTGTACGCAAGTTCATATTTCAAAAACGTGTGTCTCCGTTTGGCCAGGTCTTAATAGAGGTATTATTTTTACAGTAAATAAGGCAACTGATAAATTGTGGGACTTTTAATACTGTCCGCTATAAGAAGGGTGCCCGCTTTAATGCAGGTTTGACTGTAGTTGTTAATGACCAAACTTTCTCCGTCCAGATGTAGAAATATTGGCAGAGTTTTGTTCACATGGCACCAAGATAAACCATAGTGGTCCGTATGAAAAGCAAATTGCCCGATTCAATTTATCGCGCGTAGCAGAAAAATAATAACGAATAATGTAGAACCATTGTCCGGTCCGTAAAATTAACAGTTACAGGAAAAAGGCCATTTTAAAGCCGACTGAATAAGTACTGCACTTTATTGTCCTGAAGAGAACCCTGAGAGGTTGAAAGTTCTAGATAAGCCAGCGAACTTTTTCATGCTCCGAACTGTTGTAATATATAAATCTAGAAGAAAATGTACTTTATTGATGATATGTTAGAAAACTCCGAATTCAATGCAATTATTTTCTAACAAAAATAGTTATTTTTGCAAAGGGAGACGACGCGCGCGACCAGTTGATTTTCAACTGAAATGAATCTTTCAGATTCCATCCATGTATTGGTTCAGATCTCAAGGTTTCGTAACGGAAAAGCGAATTTTAGTAGCATCCCAGGGGGTATAATAAAAGTCATCCGAAGAGCTGCTTAACAACAAAGGCCTCCAACAGTTTCCAGAGTAATGCAGCTCTTGATATTCCTAACACTGTATGTACAACGCCAAATTAATAAACTATGTTTCTTGGTGATTTAAATAATTAGACAGGAACTTTGGTGAAGGCAACAACTCGACTTACGTTTTACAGAAAATCTACGTTTTGATGAAATTTCCGTTCAAAGAAAACTTTTAGTTTGTTAGCGATATCGGAGAGTACTGAAGATTCTGGTAACATTTCTGCGTATTTAGTATTTAGCTATTGTAAATAAATCCGAACTAAGACGCAAAGGATGTTGAAAGCCTTTACAACATTTAATTTCCTCGTTGGATGTCCCAACATTCCCATCAAGCAAAATTTAAAGCCTGGTTTTCACTAGCGACGCAAGCACAAGCGCAAGCAACATACGCAGACGCAGTAACGTGTTGATTTGTCCTAAACAAAAGGCACTGATGATCAACGCGTTACTGCGTCTGCGTATGTTGCTTGCGCTTGTGCTTGCGTCGCTAGTGAAAACCAAACTTAAGCATACAATTCCCATTCAAGGGCGATGATCTGCTAATTTTTCTTGACCGGAATATACAGCAAGTTGATTATTAAGTAGACGAGCGAGAACCAAAAATAACACTTACAAAATTCTCTAATATTGCACGTTATTTCAATTTTCTAAGACATGGAACATGGATGAAACGATCTCAGGAGACATTTTTCATGCAAATTAGCCACTTGAACCAAAACAATGCGCGAAACGAATCACAAAATATGAAATGCAGAATCAGCAGTTTTCAAACGGATGTTAACTCACTTTTTATTCCGAGAAAAACAAGTTCCCCTATTTTAACTCAACCGAAGGACTGTTTCAGAAAAATGAGACAATCCTTTCAAAGTTTTCTTTCAGTTCGCTGTTTTAAATTATGCCCGACCTATTTTCACGGTTGATTAATTCGGTCGTAGGTTCAATAGCTAGCTAGCTTTGGTTTATCGATATGTTTGGATACTTTTGGTCATTTTGTATGCCTCGTTTAGCAAGGCTCAACATCGGCCATTACTATATATTACTCCTCATGATATCTTGTAAACAAAATTTGGTCAAGTTATGAAAACAATCCTGTTATTTTCCATGATATTTAACTCCTCTTCCGGCTTGTTTCAATCTGTGGGGGTAGTCAATTGATTAGGTCATAAGCTTTGAATTCAAATTTATTGTATTGTTATCTTCGGAAATTAACAAAATCTTCCAAAACAAGACAATATCTGATATTCAAATGAAATTTCTATATCATTCCGTTCCACCTAGTCTGAAGTGTCAGCCGCCTCCTCGCTCCAACCCCTCCGTCCAGAAGTGCTGACAACAACCCATGCAGTGCTAATAGCATTAGTATCAGAGGGAATTATACGAATGCCACTTTAATTATTGCTTTTGTCAGCAATGGATGACACAGTACCAGCCCATAAAAGCTTGAAAAACGCGATGCCTACATCAGATACCCATGAGAAAGAGTTAGCGAAACTAGCGAAAAGAAACCGCGTTTTGCAAGTGGAACACGAGGCCAACAATGTCGAAACTAGTGTTCACAGTAAGTGACTTCACTTTTGTCATTTATTGCACATCGCTATGTTACCACCCCAATTTAATATTTTCCCGTGGGAAGCCAGTGGAAGGCTAAAAAAAGTCGTGAAACAGCTCCACCCTCCCCACACCCCCCACCCCCCCCCCCAATCAGCGCAGTAAAGCAAAACCGAAGCAAACGCATGTTTACTTTCCGACACTTTAAAATTGAAAATCGCTCGAATATATAACGATTCTCTTGATAACGATTAAGAAAACATCCAAAATTTAGTTATTATACAAAGGATGGAAGAAAAAGAATGGAAACGTACGCGTGCTTAAATAATGCAATCAAACTTTTACAACATTTACAGATTTTATAATGGCCATGCAGATTAGGCATTAAACTTCTATTAGTTTATTGAATTGTTTTGTTTGTTAGCTGACTAAGGTCGTGTTCTATTGGGATCAACCGTTTCAACTGCAACCGGTTTAGGTTTAAACAGTTGAGGTTTCCCAATAGAACACTTTTCCAACCGTTTTCGGTTAAAACGGTTGCAACGGTTGAAAAAGTTGATCAACCAAACCATTCCCAATAGAACATGAAAAACCCAACCAACCCAACCAACCTAAAACGGTTGCTCCTAATAGAACACGACCTAAATATAGTTTACACTCGAGCTCTGTTGAAATACAATGTAATGTAACGACGATCCCCCGATCACAGAAAATGTCCCACAACTTCATAGCTATACATGTAGTTTATAGTTTATGCCACTGTGAATTAACCCCGTTTTTCTCAAGATAATCCAGAAGTCAAGTGTAATAGTAATAGTGTTATCGAACGTTTACAACAGTAACTTTTGACTGAATGGCAAAATAAAAACGTCTATCTAAATGGAGTTGTTAAATATCAATTCAGGGTCTCCCGTTTCCACTTCCCGTCTACGTCGACTCGCAGAGACGCAGATTTCCCATCCAGGCCTGCACTAACTTCCAAGCCACACAGCTGAAGCTTGGCAGCGAGGTCGTTAAGCAGAGACTGGAGGCCCATAGGTGGTCTGGCGATGAGGGCGATATCATCTGCAAATGCGCCGACGTTAACCCGTACTTCACCAACGAGGGTACCAAGCTGTGGGACTAGGTCAGCTAGGCACCAGTTCATGACCGCATTGTAGAGATGTACTGACAGCGGGCCAGCCTGGCGGACTACCTGGTTCAGGCGGATCGGATTGTTACGTTCCGCGCCAATCCTTAGCACCGTATGGGCATCTCCGTAGAGCTCATCTAGGTATCCAGGGAAGGGCGTTGGAACCCTCATACGCTGTGCCGCTATCAAGATGGAATGACGCGAAAGCCTTGATCACGTCCATGAAGGCAATGTTCAGAGGCTGCAAATCACGCTGGTGTTGGCGAATGATAGCTTGTAACAGCCAGATGGAATCGGCTGCACCGTCTCCGGCCCGGAAGGCCCTCTGGCTGGTGATGAAAGGGAGGTGAGACTCGAACCGTCCACCCGATTGAAGTATCCGATGGTGATATCCGCTAGCGTGATTGGTCGGTGTTTTGACGACAGCCTCGTATCGTGTTCTTTGGGGTTGAGCACGGTCTCTCAACGTCGAAGGACAGCAGGTTGGTATCCTGCAAGCAGCCACAGAATCGCTTAGGTACTTTGCTATCGTTGATGTCGATCGTGACAGTGGCAGCCATCTGAGCGATACTTGCCTTGGTACTACACCTTAGATATGACGCTGCAGTCACTACATGGGAACGAGATTGGTTGACTCCCACAACGTTGGCGGTTCTTTCTCTCTGGCTCGCTAAAAAAACATGGTTTCGAATATGTCTCAGTTCGTTAGAGTTTGTTCCGAATCCAGTGCCGAATTTTTACGGCGACACCAACTGCATATTCAAGACCAGACCAATATAGCATCAAGGATTCGTGGTTTGCCACGGATTAACATTCTGAAATACAGAAAAACTGTATTTGCGATGCTATATAATGTGGTTGATGTCTTTGTCAACTACGCCCCATATGGTCTATGCTACGCAATAAGATGTTATTCCCCTGCAACACCACATAATTCGTGTTGCACTTGAAACTACGTTAACATTTGCATTTTTGAATTCTTCGTTCTCAATCCATTCATTTACTGTTGGAGAATAAGGAAAATAAGGTGTTTTGTTATTTCAACGTTTCGGCACAACCTGCGGGGCTCTGAACACAAATTATTTATACCAAGACCAAACACAGAAGCCCTCAGAAAGAGTTTCGCCTATAGAGGAGCTGTCTTGTGGAACCGTCTATCACCTCAAGCTAAGCAGGCTCCTAGTTTATAAAGTACCTACTATTTATTATATGATTTTATTGTAATTAATTTTAATATTTATTACATGATTCTATTGTAATTAATTGTAATAATTACTTAGCTAGCTATTATTTATTAGCTATTAATTTTATTGTAACTCATTGTATTTAATTGTAATCTGCACGGCTCCGTGGAAGAGCACAATTGTGAAATGGAACCCGTGGTTAAATAAAGGTTTTATTATTTTTATATTATTACTATATTAATTTTAAGACAACTTGGACGCCGAAGACAGTGTACCGGCTAGTCTTAAATCCGGTGCCCGCTTTTCGTTCGTCTCGTATTTTTCCATCGGAGAACGACCTTAGATTATACGAAACGGCTCTTTACCCCTCTGCTCTTTACCAGTAAGATTAATCAATCTGTTTTATTTTGTAATCTTGCGTAGTTAGTGGCTTTCCTCGTTTTCTCGGCCATCAATTCGATTAAGGCACCTCAAATTATATACCATTAACTGCCGCTTATAAGCCCTGGGCTTATACAACTTCGTAAGGGGTTTTGGGTGGGCTTATAAACAGGGGGGGGGGGGGCTTATATCCGGGGGAGGCTTATAAGCGGAATAAAAAAAACGTTTCAAAATGAGCTGATATCATAAGAAATAAGTTGAGACGATACAGCATTATCAATTGCAAATACCCGGGATTGCAAGAAAGTGAGCCAGAAACGGGTAAAGATAACATCATTAGTCACGTCCCCAACGCTTAGCACAAGTTTACTTATTTGTCCATTCTTATTGTTCCGCAATCTTTCTAATTTTCTATTTGAAGTTGTACAGTGTTATGTGAAAGTGTTTATATTAAGGAAACACGGAAAAGTAGACGATGGCTTATATCCGGGGGCTGGGCTTATAACCGGGAGTAAATCTAATACACAAGTGAACCAAACAACAAGATGGGTGACATGGACGAGTCATGCGCATGACGAAACTGACAATGTACCGCTGGCCGGTACTGGCGCGGAACATTTGTTGTTGTTGTTTACAGGTAGATGGGACTTATAAGCGGCAGTTTACCGTAATTATATTTAGAATTACTGTTTGTCTTTATAAATCCACTAATAGCGTTAATTTTTGGTGAGAAATACACAGGATCACTGATCTTTCTGTCGGACCAAAAAATTATCTATAGTTTGAATATCAATCTAAAATTACGACTCTAATATTTTGAAGCTATTTTAGGTCGAGGTTCTAATTCTGGCCAGCTCTCACAAAACCTCTACTCAGACTTTCTTGACAAGGTCGGCGCCACGGAGAGGCTTGAATACCATGTACTTTATTCTAGACCTTTTAAGGTCAAGAAAAACATAACTATCTTGGCATAATTTCCATTTTCACTTATCGAAATTAATTAAAAATGATTAAAAGTCAGAGAAAGTTACTCCAGGTTTTATATACATTGTACATAAATGTGGAATGTATGCTATGTACAATGAATGCTATGTACATTGCCATGCCTTTCCTTGTGGCCGTACTCGTTGGCTGGATTTACTACAAAACTATCGATAACGAATAATAGTTGTTGGCTTTACTTGTGTTAGTTGAATGTTGTGGTTAAGTCACAGATCAAGTTAATTTTAGAGTTCACCACAGCGCAGAATTGTTGTTGTTTTTTTAATACAGGCTCACTCTTGACACAATGATGACACAAATTCCCCTATTTTGACTTGCTTTAATTACGATCATCATCATTAGTCCTTAAAGGGTCCCTCTCAACCAGTGTGCTTTGCGCGCCAATTTTCTTACGGCGGCCATTTTCGGGTGCCGCGAAAATGGCGGTTTGAAGTTATTATAAAAACTACTTTTTTCAGGATTCTGGCCTTGTTCTGGCCACAAAAAGCAGTTAGACGACCCAAGCTAGTACAATTTCGAAAGCATGGCATACACAAGCCCCACGAGAGATCGAGTTCCACGGATGAAAACAATAACACGCGACCGCAAAGGACACTGGTTGAGAGGGACCCTTTAAGACGCCAAATGGCGCATAGGGTATCAACAAGGTCTCTCCAATCCTGGTGGTCCTTAGCAAGCCGTGAAGCTTGCTCTCAGGCCGGTAAATTAGAGCTCGGAGTTCTGCCTCTGCAGTCCTCCTCCAGGTGGACTTTGGACGGCCCCTTTTTCCTTTTGCCCTCTGGTGTTCATCTGAGAGAAACTTTGGAGATTTTAATAGTTTCTCTAGGGAGCCCGTGACCAATCCAGTGACATCTTCTTCTCGTTAGGATAATCCCCATGTCCTCCATTTACTGACGATACAAGAACTGTTTTAGAAAGTTGAAATATTCCTTTTCACTAATTAGATTATTTGTTTGTTATTATGGTTAACGGGTAAAACCCACGCTAAATTTACGGCTTAGTGATCTCCATGGAAACGGGTAAGGCTCAACATTCGTCATTAGAACAAATGTGCTATATTCGTTTCTTTATAATATCGTGTAAACATGTACAAAATCTGCAACCGGTATTTAATCAAGCCGGTGAAAGTCCATGGAACAATTATGGAATTGTTATATTTGGACCTTGAATAATCTCTATCAGGAAATATCATAAAGTGGCTGGAAGACACAAGTATCGATTATACATTGTAAATTGATTTCCATTTGTTGGAGAGTTGGACGGGTATTTTTCCAGTACTCCTAACCATACACCTTCAGGAGCGTCTACACTCTGAAAGATGTAACGCTTCTGGAATCATGGTAGATATACCTTGAACCCTATATCAAATGAAAGCTTATAAAATTGGCTACAAATGTACATGTATATAGTTATAATTTTCTATTGTAATGAATCGGCACTGGTTTTCCCGTTAATCCTTTAACAAAAGCGTGTTAATTGTTGTTGTGATATTCGGTTCCCAGACCAGTTGTACAACATTTTGTAAACTGAGTGGAACAAATCTGAAGAAACGCACACGAATGACCATTAACAATTAACTATCGTCTCAACAAAAATCGAACATTTTCCCTTAAAGTTGAAATTTTTAAAAGTTGCTTCTATCAAGCAAAAATTTATTTATATTTGAACTCGCCTGAAAGCACAAATTTCCGGTTAAATTTTCCGTGCCATATTTCCCTGTCAATATTTATAGACTTCCATAGATTTTCGTCACACGAAAGTTCATCATCTAAATGCCAATCTCAACAACTTCTTAATTTGGAACGATTTTGCCCAAATTTGAAGGTATATATTGCAATCTTAATTTCCTCACCATAGGTTTTGCTACTATCGTACTTTTCCAAGTTTATCATGAAAGTTCATCATCAAAACGGCCATCTAATTAAGCCCCTTCCACACGAGCAAGTTTTCCTTGACAAGTTTTCACTTGACAATTTTTCCTTGCTCGTGTGGAAAGGGAACAAGGGCACTTGTCAAGGAAAAAATTGCCAAATTTCCCTTTCCACACGAGCAAGGAAAAATTGTCAAGTGAAAACTTGTGATTGGGACCAATTTTTCCCTTTGAAGGTATACTGTCATACTAAAAATCAAGCTTGACGAGGTTTTACTACTATCGTATTTTTCCCAGTTGATGAATTGCTTTATTCTTGTCTACTTGGAAATTAATCTCGTTTCCAGATCTCTATTTAGGCGAGGCCCGAAGGCGAGATCTGAATCAATTCTTTTTTGTTTGATTGGCTGTTTAAACGGCCTCCTTCCCAAGCCCTTTTATGACTTTGCGCGATAACTTCCTACTTTTGCTCTGCGAACGATCTCTGTGACCAACATTTCTGAAAATTTCAGCAACTTTGCAGAGTCCAAAAATATTCTTCCAAAACAAGATCTGGGAACAAGATTATCTGGCAATGTATTGACGTTGTCAGAAGAACTTCGGTAGCACTCAAGTTGATCGCTCTTGAATAGGAATATGAGTGTTAAATACTTCCTTGTTCTACGTTTAGGGAACAGTGAATCCAAAGGTCATCAAAGCTGCGGCCGTAATATCGATCTTAACAATGAAGTACCACTTAAAGAGTGTCTTGTCTGCTAATTATAATATTTAGTCCCAGACTGAAAAATTAAAAATTCCATGTAGTATGAATGCCTGACGAACAAGGTTACGTGCTACGTGCGGCAATTATAATTCAATTTGAGAACAATTTTGAAGCTGAGAGCTAATATTAATTAGTCACTATTTCAATTGAATGAGTCATGAAACAGGGACGAAACCGGGCTCGTTATACCTTTACATGCCAATTAGCCTGAGTTGTATCCAACTTGACTTAAATCTGAAACGCTAGCAGCATCAGGCCGCTTTTTGTACGGATATTATTATTTTTATTTCGAGCAACATTAATCCCCCTATTTTCTCTTTCAGGTGACGATCAAAGGACTCTTTCTGAAACAATCTTTTTTTATCAATTGTTTTCTTTGTTTGTTATTGTGGTTAATAGGCAAACCCCACGCTAAATTCACGGCTCATTGATCGCCATGGTTTCGATAGTTTGCCTAGTATGGATTCTTGCATGTTTAATGGCAAGGCTCTGTATTTCAATACAGGTATATTTTATTGGCAAGATCAACATTCGTCCTAAAAAAGGAATGTGCTATATTAGTAGTCTCATAAAATGATCTCGACAAAATCTTAAATTGTTTAAGTATCAAGCCGGTCAATGTCCATGATATTTTACTTCTCTTTCGGGTTCTTTTAAGCTGCGTAATAATATGCTTGATTAGGTCATAATGTTTCAATCCAAGTTTATTAAATTGTTATTTTTGGACGTTCTTCTAATAGATCGGCTGGTAGAAACAGGGGAATCCTGTGAGATGCAAATGAGGAGTTTAGCGTATCATTCCGTTCCATCTCTCAAGAAGTACATCACGTACATGTGTTGAATATTCAGTGCTGTTAGCGTTTTTATTTGGAGAATATCACGAAAGACAGAAAAAGGGGAAACTTACTTCAATTGCAATTTATATCATGATACCCATGGATGACATAGTACCAGCCTATAAAAGCCGGGAAACTCGATGCCTTCATAACATGCCACGAGCACAAGTTATTAGCGAAACAAGGAAGAAGCGTTTTTCAAGTGGAACACCGAGCCTACAATGTACAAACTAGTGGTAAGTTTTGTTCCTTGAATTTTGTCATTTCGCCCAACCCCAAGCAGTTAACTTGCTCATAGGCTAAATAGTTCTCCATGGCTACTCCATGGGCTCTTCTTTCGTACTAATTTAGGGAGCAGTAAGCACCGCAGACATTTTTGAGCCACGGACGGAAACCGTAAGGCGAATGTTCTCTTCTTTGCGCCTATTATCGACTTTTCGTCCGTAACGTCAAGTTGTAAATGCTAAAACGAGGCGGGCTTCCCAACTCATTGGTGGGGATGAAAGCGCGCCAAAAACATAACATTACAAGCTTGTGGTATCCTGTCTACTCTCAGTTTGTTTACTTCACTTGGTTCTGTTCAGTTCTTTCAAATAATCAATAAGTTCGTTTGAAAGTTAACACAGATGTGTACAACTATTCCATCTAACAGAATAACAACTGAACATGCGTAATAAAAACCTACCAATGTTCGACCCAGGCCTAAAATTCTATAATTAGACACAATACGATCCAAATTACATTTTAGCAGATTTTTCTTTGGAAGAGCGAGTCGGCTTATTATTGGCCTGCCTTGAAGTATTTTTTTTATGTTACAGAGTCTTTACTAAGTATTCAGATATTACTGACTTACGTATCGTTTTCAATGTTACCGAATGCAGATACAGTATTCGATTGACTGCTTTAAACGCGCTATGTCGCTATATTTGAAGTCATTTTTGCCAAGTACAAAATCACCGCAAAACTGAACAGTAAGAAAAGAAGGCCTCAAAATAACAGTTTACTAAGGTAGAAAAACACCAAAGAGGTAATAAGAAACCAAACAGGAACAAGGATGCTTGAGGATGGAGAAGATTAAGACGGATTGCGAACAGCAAACTTGAAAAAATTGGCCAATTTTTTCAAGATGCGCCATCCGCGACGTAGCTGCTTAAGACAATCATCAATACTATTGCTGGGGTGATACCCGGAGTAATACGATTTCTGATATAATGCAATTTGTAAATAGTCTCATAAACACACATTATTACCGTCTTTCTACTCTAACAGGCCTTTGCTTTGCTGGTCTCCTGCCTCGTCGCAACGAGTTTGCCTTGCGGTCAAGATTGGACAAGTTTAGCAAGTTGCCTTCAGATGGGTACAACTGGAACATCTTCAGATGACATTCTCCAGTTCATTCGTCGCCAAGGTTACATGATCGTTCCTCAGTCAAACCCTCCAACTCAAGAGAAGAAAAAGAAGCAAAGTAAAAGATCGGTTTACATTGGGAAATGTCCTTATAAGATAGAAGTGAAAGATCTTGTCGACACAGTGCCGAGGTTTTTTGAGCGATGCCACGTGCAATGGTTGTGACGTCCGTTGCAAGCCCGTCTCCTACACCCATCAGCTGCTTCGCAAAAAATGCGGGAATTATTGGTTGTGGGAGGAACAAGAGGTACGAGTTGCCTATGTTTTGGAGCAATGAAATGGACACACTAAAAGGGACCTAATCAACAAGTTAAAAAAAGTGTTCAATGACTGTTAATGAAAGAGGAAAACATTCCTTCTGACAAAATTCTAGATTATAAGAATAAAAACAGGGCCAGTAAGTCACAGTAGCATAATCTACAAACTAAATAGTGCTATGAACTTGTGGAACATTTTCTGCAATCTGAGTTCGTTGTTTTACATGCTTTCAACGTTAATGTAACTTACATTTAGTCTGACAATCAAAACAATTCGATTAAAGTGCCTATAACCCTTAGCCAATTTCTTTTTTTCTCAAAAGTAGACATCATGGAAAATAATAGAAGTTTAACGCTACGTCCGCATGGCCATTCAAACATCTGCAAATGTTAATGCAAGTTTTTTTTTCTCTTAATGTGATTTGTCGCTGCTGGTTTTATTTAAATAAAGGGTCAGAAATAAGGTTAACAATGAGTCACAAAATTACCCACAAGGCAAGTGGGATTTTTGTTTTGGGATAACGTGCCAAATATAATAATTTTGTGGTATATATTATTTTACTGTAATTTGAATGCCGTATGTGAATAAAAGTACACTTGAAAACATATGAATTGAAGTTGCTAAAACATTTCCAGAAATCGCGGACATTTTGCGCCCGTGATTAATTGTCAGCGGCATCTCATTTTCAAAATGGCGGCCATCAACAAACGCTTTTTTACTTGCATGAAACCAAGCCTGGCCTAGTAATTAGGGGGCCTGGATACTAGTTTATATCCCGTGAAACATCACGACAATAAATAACAAACAAAATGGCGACGAGATGCGAAGAAATTTTTTTTTGAGTTTTCCTTCCAAAATGAGTCACTCAAATATGGCGTTCGTTCGCTGGACTACAGACGGGAAAATGAAGGAATTATCTGTGCATTTGGAAAGATCTTGCAGGGCAAAAATCCTTCCTTTTACGGCGGATTTGGACACATCGAACTTCACTGAAAGCATATCGATTCGTGAACCTTGCCTTCATTAAAGGGTTCATCTTATAATCGACGATTATTTGGCATGACTTCGGCAAGATTTTAAGAGAATGTATGGAGATATGGATATCTGGCAAACCGGATGAAAGTGATCACCTCTGGAAGTAAGTAAACCTGTATTTGTGTGTCCATTTTTTAGTGAGATGAGTAGATTCCACAGTGCCTAACTCATTTCGAATCGTGAACTGATGAGCTGCAAGCTCATAATTATTATATTTTAAAAACAATTCATATCTTCATACATTTTCTTATACGATTTTGCCGCCATTGTGGCCTTATTGCGCTTGCGCGGCCGCCATTTTGACCCAAATTTCTGGGTATGATGATTTTCTTCTTTGCTCCTAACTTGGAATGTGCTCTAACGATTCAGTCTGGTTACCAAGGAAGGATAATAGTGATGTTCATTCCGCATTCAGGGAAATCTCAATTAGAAGGCAACGCTCCCCTTCCCAACCAACCCATAATTTGATCAGGTTGCCCTAATTATTTGCTGGTTTCCATTCATACACCTGAATGGAGAGAGGCACAGTGAAAGTGGTGTCTTGCCAAAGAACACAACACGACGCCCCCGGATAGGTCTCGAACCCGGACCGGGCTAAACATTTTTTTACGCCCACTTCAAGATGGCGGCCATTTACATTTTGTATTTTTTTAAGCGACTAAATATTGTTTCGGATTTATCAACAGTTTAGAATTTGAATTTAGCCAACGTTTTACTGTTTGGGATTCAAAAATGGTTTAAATTTTGATGTTAAGTAGCGATTTTATGATTCGTTCGTAGTAAACCGGTTAGTATTGGTCAGTTTTGATGTATGTTACGGGAGCACGTTATTGCCTTCAAAATTAGTGTGTCGGGCAGCTAGCGGCTCGGTTGTATTGTGCTGGGGAATAAGGTTGTTGTGGGTTAGAATCAACTCAATTCATGAACTGTGTTCCTTTTTTGTGGAAAAAGTCTCAACGCCGCCATCTTGCCGCCATCTTGAAGTGGGCGTAAAAAAAAAATTGCCCGGACCGGTAGATCCGATGTCCAATGCAACGTGCTAAATCACTGTTAGGAAACCGCGCTAATCCCACACCAATTCGCCACTTTAGAAACGGGAAGCAATCTGGGGCGAGTCGCATCTCGCAGTCGCTTGTGGGACCACAAGCAACTGCGAGATGAGACTCGCTCCAGATTGCTTCTCGTTCTATAGTGGCGAATTAGTTCTAAAACGTAAGCGTTGCTGCTGGAACGTATACTATTGAAGACAACAAACAATTACTATCATCAAATTGTTTTATTCTTACAAATTGTACTGGATCATGTTTAAACGTCACTCTACCTCATTCGATCAACAAAGAGGGAAAAATTCTCGAAATTCGCAAATTGTATAATGTTGCGACATTTACAGTTTCATGTGCATATAATATTAATATGTTTTCACAAAAGTGACATACATTAACGGTAATGTGATTTTAATTTAGTTCTGACGATCAACGTTGTGCGTTAATAATGACTGATTATTGACAAATCCTCAACTACAGAGTCTTTAAATAATCAAGTTAATTTTACAAATAAATAAACAGCTAATGAAATAACACAAAGTTTAGCTATTGGTGGCTTTCATCAATATGAAAAAGGGACACCAGCATGGCTTCCAAACGAAAATCTGTATAGACATGACATTTTGACTTAAAAACACTTCATGCCATATTACAAGAATATTTTTATAGGATCATTTGTTTAGGTTTTAGAATTTTGATGAAGTTTAACTGCAATCGACGGTTTTCTCTTCGAGCTAGGAAAAGAGAACCCAAGATTCCTAACCAAACAGTTTACGAACGTCCTATAAAGAATTAATATGTTATGGGGAAACAAGAGTCGCCCTCGGGAAACCTCTTGTTAATAAAACTATTTTATTCTATATATTTTTATTATATTTTTATTATATAAAAACGTATTATTATTTTATTCTTAATAATTATTTGCTTTTTGTTTGTTTGTGACACACACATGTACATGGGCACAAGAATTTTAACTGAATATACAACAAAGATCATCATGATCTATTATGGGTTTTGTGGTGCCCTGAAACGAAGGAGTGACCTAAAAATTGACGTCTTCTATGAAATATTTAACACTAAATATGAAAAGTTTAGAAACTAAAAATAACAACAATTACAACAATCCCTCTTGCGTCGAAGAAGCAAGCAATACACGAAACCCCAGTGCTTAGTCCAGGATCCAGACGTAGGCGACTGGTAACGCCTTCTTTGTCCACGTCCAATAGTTCTTGCATTTTCTGAATAGCAACTGGTGTGTGTACATAACAGGCTTACAGTGCTTAATATCACAACCTCGACAGCTGGCACGGTTTAAAAACCTCGGAACTGTGTCCTCGTCTTCAACAACTTCAATCGTGAATGGGCATCTGGAAGAACGCTGCGGCGTGCCACTAAGGTGTCGTGTGTTCCTGTTGATTGGTGCATTTTGTTGTGACGTCGGCGGGTTCGACAGTGGCACGATCATGTACCGATGGCGGTGAATGAAACGGAGAACGTCGTGGGCCGATGATACGTTTGCTCGTTGCATGTGAAGACAGGTAGCTAAACCTCTCCAATTTCGCGGGTGGCCTTTTTCCGCTTGTGACAAACTGGCAACGATAAGGGAAAGCCCCAAAGCAACCTGGAAAATTTGGATAATGTGATAAATTATCTAACGGTCACTTAACTTACTTATATACTTACTGCAAGCGGGTCCTCAAGCCGAGATACTTTACGATGACCGCTTTAACTTTTCTCGGTCTTGTGCATCAAGAGAATTTAAGTGACAATTTAGTGTTAAGGTCTATTTGCAACAAATTGTATCAGAAATTGTCTTTGTCATTTCTTCATTAGATCGCATTTGCTATAAATCTATAGCATTAAAAGAACCCAAAAATATATAGACAGCTAACAACAACAGCGTATACCAAAAACACTGAAACGTTCATAAGTACGAAGACAGATGTCTTTGGATCATGAAGTCAGACATCATTGGCACAGAATTAATTTCAACACAAAACTATTGTGCTGCGTAAGTGAAAAATTTAAAAACGCTAAAGTGACTTATCAAGTTGAAAAGGAAAATAACCGCTGTTTTAGATAAATGCAGCAGATGTTTCGAGCGTTAATGTTTGCCCTTCGCATATTCTACTTATACAAACTATACACTGAAATGATTTCCGAGCGATTTTTATGGTTGTTGGAGAATGAAAAAAAAAACCAAGAACTCGATTCGTGTTGCCTTATAATATATTATCATTACTTCACGTCACTTATTTTTGAAACATAACTTACCAAAAACAAAAATTTAGACATTGTTCCCTTGATCAGCTAACTTCTACTCTTTGTGGATTGATTCCTTTCGATTCAGTGCTCTTGTCGACAGCGGCCAGGCAGTTTCAGTAAAGACTTCGGTAAAGAGTTTGGTTTTATACCACGTTTTGCATTGGCCTGATATTGGTGTACAACTCACTCAGCGTACGTGTTTCCCTTTCAGATATATTCAGTATTTTCGAATCATCAACAGAACATTTACTTGCTCAGCAAGTTTGGCGCATATGTAATTATAGAGACGGCGGAAAAATTACATCACCCCATGAATTTTATTTCAAAATAACACAGATTATTCCAGACACTTCAGATGACATTGAGGTAATGCTCACGCGACGTAATTGCTACTAAACGCCTTGGGACGTATTCATTAAACAAAGCTATTGAAGTCTTTGGCACAATGGAAAAGAGTAACAACACCTTCTATGAAATGTTGAAATTAAAATTGGATTTTACGACGCTGGCAAACTTTATACGCATATTTAAAGATAATATCTTACTGATATTTGTTGCTATGTATATATAACTAGGTATGATGTTTGACTTAGAAAAGACTCATTACTGACAAGTGAAACTAAAGGGGCTTTCCCCGGGACATGTTATGTCGTAAGTTCCGTCGCCGCAACACTGAGCAGTGTTATGCCTAACTGAACAAGACAACCCACGCATAATTTTATATGGAAAACACTGAGGAACAAAATGAGTGATCTTTGAACTTAAAATTCTAAAATCCCAGTCATGGAAGTTGGGATTCTGGCAAGTTCATGTTCAATTTGCGATATTTGTTTGTTCATTTACAGTGTCCTCAATTAGCCTAATAGCCTGGGTGTTTTTGCGTTTGCATGACATTGCCGCTAGGTCGCTAGTGTGAACTAGGCCTAATCATATCATGTTTATTGAAAGTCGTCTAAAAAAACGTTAATCAGGGCGTGATAAACACCGCTAGCTTTTCTTTACGTGAACGTTCACAGTAAACCCACGCAGAGTTAAATCGAGAACAAGCTGATTGACTAAATGTTCCTTGAAGGCTTTTTCTAAAAAAAGACAAACATCCTTTATGGTGCGAGTCGGTCGCGTGAACACCGCTAGCTTTTCTCGAAAACGTTCGCGTGCAAACATGAAAGCAGGAAACATGAACTGAATATGTAACGAAGAGGAAGACAAAGCCTCTACTTCCTTTCTTCCAGACATGTTCAGTTTGCAAAATCGGGAAAACACGTCATTCAACCGTTTTATTTTGCTCTTCGTCGATTTGAATTGCCAGGTTTAACTACCGTGAGACAGAGCTTAATTGTGTTTGCAGAAAAATAATTACCGGTAGTTGTAATCGATTTTTAATCGTTTCAGTCCTTAAAGAAAACAAAAATGAAACGGGCACAGGCACGAACACATTACATTGATCTTGCTAGAAAAAAGATGATGTCAAGAGTAAAACTGTTGCAGGAGCCCAGGCCAAACAAAAACGAGAGATGACAAAGTTCAAACCGCTCTCGTTTGGCCTAAAATTCTTTGGCGCTCTCAAGGTCTCTCGTGCGCTCTAATCGAATTCAGTTGAACCTGCTTAAATTTTTCTTGAGAGTCGTCCACTCGTTTGGCCGTTAAACTCTTGGCGACTATCGTTCTAGACGAATCTAAGGAGTCACTAAAAATCGCACGTACAAGCTTGTTACATAGAAACTTTCGCGTCTAAAAATATCGTGTAAAGACTAGGAATGTAAGCAGTGCTGAGACGATAAATGAAAGCTTTTTTATATTGTAGCCCAGTGAAATGAGGTAAAGGTAAAAATAAAACTTTAATGTAATAAGTATGTAAGAAAGCTGAAAATGCACCAAGCCTGACCGACGGAGATGAAAACCGCGTGGAGAAGGTTTCATTCAAAGTAGAACAACGTGAAGAGGTTTTTCTGAGATGTTTTAACCAGATAGAGAAAGAGAATTTTATAGATTCAACTGTGATTTAACAGTAAAAGTGGAGTCAAACTGAAGTGGAACTCGTTACGCACCAAAAGGAAACTTATGCTAAACATCCGACAGACGATGAAAAGAAACCCGCCTAACTAGAGAGTCGAACAGAGGGACGAGTCTACTCAAAAAGAAAGTATGTCATAACGTATTAAAGCTTATACCGATAGATAACTGGAACACCAAGTGCAAGTGAGTCAGTGCCACTATATCCGTCAGACTGTTCTTGGACGGTATGGAAAACGAGTTGTTCCTTCCAACGGAAGCTACGGTCCACAGACTGTTTATATGTTTTTGACAATTTCATGGATCATTAATTTTTGTTACGCACCGACGGTGTGGACTGAACGTTATACCGTGACGTATGATCAGGCAAAACAAACAACTCAAAACACTGACAAATTTCAAAAAAATTCAAATTCCAATAGCTCGTAATCGCGACATTTTTTCCCGGCACAAAAGGCCGAACTTCTCTTGATGCATGAAATGCACAAACTGACTCAAAGCTCTAGTCACAGCAGTTATGTTGCCTGCTTCGCTAGCAATCATTACATTGATCTTTCTAGTAAAAAGATGATGCAAAGAGTGAAACTATTGCAGGAGCCCGGGCCAAACAAAAATGAGAGATGACAAAGTTCAAACCGCGCTCAGTCTCGCTTGGCCTAAAACTCTCTTGCGCTCTCCGCGACTCTCATGCGCTCCGGAATTTGAACCTACTTAAATTTTTCTTGAGAGTCGTCCACTCGTTTGGCCCTTAAACTCTTCGCTCTTCCTCCCGTCCGCCCGCTGTCCCTCCCCCCGAAAAGCCTGATACTCAGGCTAGTTTCAGGCTGCCTTTTAGTGCTCGTTCAGTCGCATTTGTTGTACATTTACAGGCATTTCCCATTAATAGTCCGGTCAATCTAAGCCGTTTCAATGGCAAACCCGCCACAAATCAAACATGTTTCTTTTTAATCCAAATATAATGGGGAATAACATACTAAAAATCACCATTAATCGGAGCAGTGGAACCTTGTCATTTTTGACGGTGTTTAAACGACTATTGAAATTGCAAAATCACATGCATATTTAATGTGAAGTTTGAAGTGTCACAGTGGCAAAGTTTGTATCGCCAGAAGTAATAAACTTAACGAGACAAACACCTAAAGAGAAACCAGGGGGAACTTACTGACAATAACAAAGCTTTTCAGGCAAGAAATTCACACCTAAAATTAGTATGCATGATAACAAAAATGTGTTTTTCCTTGGTTGTTTTCGCTCGAAAACGAAGGCATGTTTTTTTCGTTGTTGTCTGATTTCGCTTCGCCTCGTGTATTACGATAAACATTTTCATCCGACCGCGCTTCCCGTTCCAGTAATAGCACAACTGACCGTATCCGAAAGATTCTCGCTGGATCCTCTCGCTGTAGCATGTAAATGCAGCACTGACGGATTTTTCGCTTGTTGTTTCACGCTGCCGAGATCAGGCCAAAAATCCGCCAGCGCTGTGTTTGCAGTCTACGCGTACAGCTCCAATGCAGCTCTACGCTGCGAGCTTGAAAAAGTTTCCCGGGTTAGAAAACAATGACTTTTTGGTTGCCGTCATTCTTAGCAACGGCTTGATTGACACAGGATTCGCACTGTTGGTCCGGTTGCCCGGCACTGCTATGTCCTCAAAGAAAAGTGTCGGCTTTCTATCACCCCCCCCCCCCCCCCCCCCCCTCCCCTGAGAGAAACTAATCAATCCATTGTCAGTATAATGATGATTACTTCATTGGCGCATGACGTAATATGACGTAACACATCTTGGAAATTGCTTGGTTTAGAGAACTAATGAGGATAATTAACCATTGATATTTCCACGAAACTATCAATTTTATCTCCTAATTTGGTTATAATCAGTTAGCTCTATATTCAATTAAATAGTTGAGGATTTCTAAATGTGCGGATATCGCCAAAACTGAAAACCTCGACGTTATGAGTAGTATTTTGGTGGGGAAATAACCGCTGACGAACAGTGGATGTAAAGAGGAGAGTTCCACTCACTCGACTGTTCTAATATGATCAGTAGTGTAGCAATCTGGTCCACGCAGGATCTATCCTTGCGGAAACCAGCTTGCTGGTCTCTCAGCTGAGTGTCGACCTCATCTTTCATCCTGTTCAGAAGGACCCTGTTGAACACTTTCCCTGGGACAGCCAGAAGCGTGATCCCTCTGTAATTTGTGCAGTTGCTAAGGTCTCCTTTCTTTGGCAGCTTGATAAGGTATCCCTCTTTCCAGTCAAGTGGTATCTCTTCCTCTTCTCAGATCTTCTTGAAGAGGGGGTGTAGCATGTTCACGGTGGTCTCTATGTCTGCCTTAATGCTTCACACGGGATACTGTCAGGTCCGGCTGTCTTGCCGTTCCTCAGGTGTCTGATTGCCTTCCTTATCTCATCTTTAGTCGGCGTACCGCACTCTATGTCCAGGTCCTCTGCTGCTGGCAATATGTCTGGTGGGTTTGGTGGTATTGGTCTGTTCAGCAATTCTTCGAAGTGCTCAACCAATCTCTTCCTTTGCTGTTCCTCCCCCCTGATTTGTCTTCCTGCCTTATCTTTCACCGGTCTTTCTGGTTTGCTGTATTTCCCGGACAGCTTCTTGGTGGTGTCGTACAGGACCTTCATGTTCCCTGCTCGTGCTGCTTGTTCAGCTTCTTCAGCTAGTCCGTCTACGTATTTTCTCTTGTCCGCTCTGATGCTCTTCTTGGCCCTTTTGTTAGCATTTGAGTACTCCTCCTGTGCCTTGGACTTCTCGGCTCTTGTTCTGCTGGAATTGACAGTGGCCTTTTTCTCCTTTCTCTCCTTGATCTTACTCAGCGTTTCTACAGAGATCCAATCCTTGTGATGATGTTTCTTGGGGCCGAGTACCTCTTTACAAGTTGAAACAAAAGACTCCTTTACTCTCTTCCAGGTACTGTCTACAGTCTCTTCCTCTTCCATCAGTTCCTGGAGCACTTGATACTTGTTTCTAACTGTAACCCTGAACTCTTCTAACTTCTGTGCATCTTTTAGGCATCCGGTGTCATACCTGTTGCGTTGGGGTGCTATTTCTGTCCAGTTCTTCTTTAGTTTCAGCTTGAGATGTGTAACGACTAGGTGGTGATCTGAGGCAACGTCTGCACCTCTTTTCACTCTCACGTCCTGCATAGATCTTCTGAATTTCTTGCTAATGCAAATGTGGTCTATCTGATTTTCTGTCGAGTGGTCTGTAGTCTCCTACGCAGCCGTTATTTGTGTCGTCACGCAACGCTTCTCCCCACTAATGGGGAGAAGCGTTGCGTGACGACACAAATAACGGCTGCGTGGGAGACTAAGTGGTCTGGTGATATCCACGTCGCCTTGTGAATCCTTCTGTGGGGAAACACCGTCCACCTACGACCAACCTGTTGAGAGCACACAGGTCTGCCAGTCTCTCCCCATTTTCGTTCATTTCGCCAAGCCCATGCTGTCCCAGCACCTCCTCATATCCATTGTTATCGCTTCCTATCTTGGCGTTAAAATCTCCCATCAGGATGGTGACGTCTCTTTCTGGACAAGTATCAATCACGGATTGCAGTCTGTTGTAGAACTGGTCCTTGTCTTCATCTTCTCTGTCATTTGTCGGTGCGTAGCACTGGATGACATTCATGTTGATTCTCTTCTCCTTGGTTCGGAAGGAGGCAGTGATAATCCTTGGCCCATGAGCTTCCCATCCGATGAGCGCCTTCTGTGCTGCTTTTGACAGCATCAGGGCCACTCCTTGGGTATGTGGGCCGTCTTCCTCCTCATGGCCTGAATACAGCAGCATCTCACCCGAGTTCAGTCTTTTCTGTCCGGATTGGGTCCATCGTGTCTCGCTAATTCCAAGCAGTGATAAGTTGTAGTTCCTCATCTCTGCTGCTACTTGGGCAGTCTTGCCCGTTTCATACATGGTCCTTACGTTCCATGTTCCCACTTTGATAGCCTTGGTTGTGAGAAGGGTAGTCGGCCTTGTAGTTTCCAGAATCCTTCGGCTTTCACCACAAGACGTCATCTGTCTTCTTCGCGAAGAACCTGCTCTCCCAAGAGCAGAGACTACTTTTACGGGATGGGGTTGCTGGCCCATGCCCAACCCTCCTCCTTTCTCATCCGGGCTTGGGACCGGCAATGGCGGAGTTCCAACTCTGTGTAGAGCCCAGAATATCAATATGCATCGTCATTGAAAAGGCCATTTGACAGAATCAAGAGAGGATGGCCTGAGAGAAGGATTCCCCGTGCCCTATGGTAATTTTTCGAAAGCTATTAATAGTTTCGTGCCATGCTGTGAAAGTTACGAAATCACGTCACTTGAATTGACCAATCAGGTAGCGCTCTTAAAATTACCCAGCTATGGACTGAAAATTAAAAATAGTTTTCAAAACAATATCATTGGAAGAGACCCATGTATGGGGTGATGCTTCTCTTAGATCATCCTCTCTGGACAGAGTATATGAAATAATCAAAACGGGGCAGGAGGGCGATATGCTCTAATCTCGTACCCAGATCCCACTCTGTATGACACTGAAAAGTGGCAGAGGGTGATCTGGGTACGCGAAAATTAATCATATTGACTTTGGACCTGTCCTCTCTAGTCAATTCTCGGATAACAAATTGTATATTTCTGTCATTTGCTTTCAAGTGATTAAAGCCCGGATGGAGTCTGAGATTATGAGAAACGGCTTGCCTCGTTTACGAGTGCGCATAGTGCGCATGTACAAGCAGGGAAAGGTCAGTATCAACAGCAGAAGTCAGCTACTGGATAAGAGAGGCCAAGAAATCACGTGCAGCTGCAGCAACCTGAAGGCCAATAGAGTGTACTTGATTCTGGGTAAAGAGGACAAAAGAAAACGTGTGCTGTACCTGGACAACTTTTCGACGGCTTTGGAGTGGAGCAAAAATGGAAGATCGTACGTCAGAGCCTACAAGAAGAAAGCCTCTTGTCCTGAGAGAAGGTCGCGTTAGAAAGAACATCAAGATACAAGGGACAAAGATACTGATTACAAATATTTGCAAACACTAAATAGATTAGGAAGTCGCTATTTAGGAGCTGCATCTGCGAGAAAGTGAAAATATTTGCTTAATGATAGAGCAGTTTTCAATGGAGTGTCGTTAACGTGAAACCAAAACCCAAGAAATTACAATGGCCAATCAAAACAAACGTAAACAACAGAACGAACCAATGAGAAACACGTAACCGACGCCAAGCGCGGGAAAACGCGTGCGACCAAGTCGCGTTTGGTTTTGGTTTTGCATTGATTGGTTGAGAAGTTTTATAGCAATCATAAAACGTAACAAAGCAAAACCAAAGCAATTTAGTGATTACTTTCGACAGTCAATTGAAAACCGCTTTAAAATTGTTATAAAACAACTAATCCAGTTGATATAGCAACTGAGTTAATCCGCTGTTAAGTTTGGTGAGAGTTTTTTTTACGATAACACACGTACATTTATTAAAATATTTTAGGACTCAGTCTTTGGACCAAAATAACCTGGCGCATGTGAGCCTTGCCAATGCCACTTGTATTCATTAGTGTATTCACTTGTATTCATTTCGGTGAGTCCGTCGCTTAGTTTCGGCAAGAAGAAACAAAAAACAAACTTTAACTCGAGCAATTTCAGAGTGTTTCCCAGTTATATTCTCTATACTTGTATTATAGTAAGTAGCTCAGAACTGGTATTTTTAAAATATGCAAGCATGTTGCCGCGCCCTGGGAACCAGTCCAACAGTTGGCTTAGCTTGTCGTCGTGACGACAAAACCGCGGGACAGGCACTTACAGTCCTTTTTATTTCTTTTCTTTCTCTCTTGTAATTTTAATACTTTTAAGATAAATGTCCATTAATTTCTCTATTTCAGATCTGCAAGGCAAAATCTATGCCATATTTTGACGGTTCATAAGTTTAACTAAAAATAACAGTAAGTGACAAGTGTGTAAAATAAATTGCTTCAAATAGCTTTCAAAACCTACAGTTTTTCATTGCTGTGTGCGAAGTATTCAACAGATTGAGGGGTTTCAAAAGACTGTAACGTAGGCAATATCGTCAGAAAATGACATCGATTAGTGGAAAAAGATTTTAGCAAACAGGCCCCCAGACTCCTGTGTACATTCGGCCAGGCGCGCGCAGGAACGGAAAGGGGTTGCATAGGAGCCTGGAGAGACTCCGATAAAAAACAACTAACTACTAGAAACTATTTTGGTGAAAAAAAAAATCGTCAAATCGTAGAATAGATGAGGTAATGGCTCGCCTCAGACTTTGAGCGAAGATTCCCCCCTAAGTTTAGTTTCAATTTCGTATCAGTACGTTTAAGTGGCCTCATAATAATAATAATAACAACTTCATTACGTAAGCATATCGATAAAACCAGCCGTGTGGAAATTTAAACAAAAGAGGAACGATACAAAGGTTGTATTTTACCCTCGGGGTAGAGATTCGAAAATATACTAAAATAATCAAATCTCTCGCGTTTATGTGACAATGCAATTTGTCAGAGCTTATGTATGAATTAAGAACTTAGTTTACCGAAAACATTTAGATTTACATGATTTAATTGATAATGAAAGGTAAAACATTACATTTTTATTTTTCAAGATGTATACAGCGTCATTATTTCTGAAGGTTCTTGGTTCAGTGGTTTCGGTAGTTTCCCGCATAATTAGCGGTTGTAAGTCGCATTAGGCAGTTGGAGTCAGGTGATATGAGGTAATCTGGAGTCCAGTATTGAACATGACAGGGGCACCCAACGGGTCGTTTCGGTGGAATATCTGTTCGGAAGGCTTATAATCGCCTCAGATATTCGGTTAGGGAAATGTCATCTCGAACTTTCTTAATATGGAAAAATTAATGCCGTTTGTTTTCGTAGATATAAAAATGTCGTTTTGGGTACAAAAAAATGGTCAGCTAGGATTTTCGGAAAGGAAAATTCAGCTCATAAATTCGGGTAATAAGATTTCAATCCCTAAAATTTTCTGTAGTTTGAAAGTTCAGCTAACGTATCCGAACGGATACATTTTTCTTATTGTTTAAAAATAAGTCATTAAACTGCACAAAAAGCACAGTTGTAACGTAAAAATGACCTTCCGACACCTACAGGAACATTTTGTCGTTGGGTACCCCTGACATGAGCTCATAAGAAAACAATTGCTCCAAATACGTAGTCACTAGAAAACTGTTTACAAAGAATATTTGATCATTTTTCAAGTAAAAAAAACCCCCTGTGAACAAGGCTAAGAGACAATGCAGAACTAATTTATTCCTCAGGACTGCATGCAAATGCATGTTAACTTTTCTGTGCTATCAGCAATGAATCAGATCAAATACGTGCTGTTTCGTAAGCTAACATCAGATACATTCATTCAATTACCAGCTCGAGTGTATTATCTGCAGAAAATATATATTAATAATGTTAAAAACAGAAGGAATATTTAAAAAAAAAACTCGGTTTAAACGTCAGAAATTCAAAGGCAAAATTATGACGCGATTTTATGGCCAGCAATATCAGCTGTGTTGTTTGTTTTTATTTCTCTCGAATCGTGGCATAATATCAATTAGCTCAATTACCGAGCATTTGTTATGCAGTGGATTGCTAACGAGTCATGCGGAATGAACCAAAAAGTACTTGAGACGATACGTCACTGAAACGGAGAGTGCAAACATGAACTGATTATTTTCGTCGCTGTGACGAAAAAATGTTTATAAAAAGAAAATCTAGGGGAAGTATATTTTCACTTAGCAGCAACTGGGTTTTCGAATGTTGAATTAGCAAAAAGACTTCAATTCGGATCGAAGCCGTAAAACAGCAATGTTCGACTTGTAAACTGTAAACGGTTACATTTTATGTTACGCTATTTTAGTACAAAATCGTCTATTAAACAAACAGCAGCACTTGAAAGTACTGCTCAATAGCTTTCATTTGAGTGGTCACACACTAGGGTTTCATCCACAGACTTAAAAGGTACAATCACATTCACTCGAGGTTTGACTCTGGGAGCGAAAGGGTTGATATAATTCTGTTTGTTTACAACAGGTTTTCGATCATCCCATTACAGTGTATAACTGTGCTGTATGTCCTATCCTTGAGCTGCAGTAACCAAGTGGACGGCGCAAGACCTAAAGTTGCTTCCCTTTCTTCATTCTCCGAGACTAACGATACATCGAGGATGACGAGCATTATTACGGAACCGCAGAGCTGATCCGCGACGTAAAGGCAGACAAGGAACCCTTCAGTTACAAAACATCATCGAACCAGGAAGAAAATACCGGCAGCGAAGACCCCATTATGGAAACGTTTTCCCAGAAGTGTCAAAAGCAATAATTGTATAAAAAGATTTGTTTACCGCGTTATTTATGATTATTTCTTTCAGTTTCAGTTTTTTTCAGTTTCAGTTTTTTATTATTATACACTGTTTGTCAAAAAGAGAAAATACAGAAATACAGTACAATCAAAATACATAAAGAAAAAGAAGATAAAATCAAAATTGTTACAGAATATGTGCACAGTGACCAAAGTAGCTTTCGCTTTCGAGTCTTGCAATTTTGCAGTTTTGCAATTCCAGTCTGCAAGAAA
This sequence comes from Desmophyllum pertusum, assembly GCA_029204205.1. Lineage (NCBI taxonomy): Eukaryota > Metazoa > Cnidaria > Anthozoa > Scleractinia > Caryophylliidae > Desmophyllum > Desmophyllum pertusum. The sequence goes on along the minus strand of MU825438.1, from coordinate 203,921 downwards.
AGAAAAGGTTGCAAGGAGAAGAGGCGAACAGTAAATTTTTCAAACAACAAGACTTTAGCAATAACTTACGATTGTTATAAATGAAGAAATCATATTATAAAACTAGGCCGGGTTTAAATAATATTTAATATCATTATTTATACTATAGTACTGACTTTAAATAAACACTGGGTCGATGCAGTTGAATTAAAATAAGTTAATGAAGTATTTTGAAACTAATTTGCTCAATCACACAATTTACGTAATAGCCGTAATATAAATAAGCAATGCATTCGAAAAGTTACTGATGTAGAAAAAGAAGTAAAGAACCGTGATAGACTGCGTTTATAAGATCCATCGGGATTAACGAAGAACAAAATAAAAATATATATTTCTTGTAAATAGTTGAAACGCGTGGCCGCCATCTTTCGTTGAATAAAGCCTCCTTCCTGCAATCTGGTTGGCCGTATTTTCGTGCGAGATATCGAATATGTTTACCCATCATAAATGCCTGGCACGGGTTGTTCAAAGGGTGGCAGTCATCTGGATAAGTTTATAACTGGGTTCACGAGTGTACTTATAACCAAGCTGCCAAGTGCCTTGAGTACTTGTGAACTCTCCCCATTTTTTGCTTACTACAAAGGTTGGACGAACGAATAGAGGAAACTGAAAAGACTCAGGTTCACAATCTTGATTTCAAACCTGGCTGGCAAGGCCAAAAGTTGTCAAAGTTTCAGCGACAGTTGCGGTGTAAGTTTGGTAACTGGATTACTTTGTTTCACATCATGTCAGCTGAACAAGAAAACCGGTGAAAACCCTGCAAAATTTTAAGCGTAGTCAGCGCTTCTTGTTCCTTCCGGCCCAATAAGGGAAATAAAAATTAACCAACGTGACGTCACTTCCGTGTTCATGAAAATAAAAAGAGCCAGCCATCAAATGTTAAGACTTGACGCCACTTCCGGTTTAATCGCGTTTTTAAAAAGCCTAATGTGGCAAGACGGTTGTAATAAAAATCAGTTAAAAAACAAACAATTAATATAGAGAGCGATAACCCCCCCCCCCCCCCCCCCCATTCACGGGAGGAAACTCAAGGCGGAAAGCAATTTAAGGATTTTGGAGTTATATATTATTTGGTGAATACCGTTAAGGTATGGCTCATGAATGTCTAGTTAAGCGTGAAAGCTTATGGCGTCCGTAGTACAGGATTTTTGTCCACTGGCCAGAAATATTACTCGATTTTCTAATGGATTTCGTCTTAACTTCTCTAGGGATACTCGGCGCACAAAACATACGTTTTCAGAAAAAAAAGAATTGAAAAAAACCCATAGATGATAATTACAAGTATAGTGCATTTGGCAGTTTAAGTGAAAATGCACATGCGTTGTTACTGTCCTTTGTGTGCATAAGAGCTCTTATTTTCATTTATGTTTTTGTCAGCAGTTTCCATATAAATTCAATAAAAGTCAGCTATTCGTATAAAAAGATCATATGTTCTATCTGATAATGGTGTGATTAGTACTATCGTCTATCATGGTTGAGTGATTAAAGATCGTACTATTATCTATGGTTGATTGATTACCCAAGAGTTCAGATAAATAATACATTAATTATATCAGTTAATGACATATTACACTTTATAGTAACTGATGTGTTGCCAAGCCGTTTTCAGCTTTGGTGACTTAGCATTTAGCAAGATTCAGTGCTAATTTGTTCCTACTTTACTGAATCACGTGATTGACGTGAAATTTTACCCCCAAAGCGTAGTTATGCTTCTGTTCTAATTATAAGAGAGGCGGTATGGCCGATCGAATCAATCTAAAATGTGAAATGAGGCCGCACTGAAGCGAAGTATGAAGTAGAGCATGATCCAGTACAACACCAAGAAACTGCTCCAGTTATGGATTAAGATTTATTTATAAATAGCTCGTCTGGTACAGACGTACATTTTTAGCTACCCTTAATACATATCAAGTTTGTTGCTGTTGTCTTTGGCGGATTTACAATCAGTATAAACAATCCAGTTATTCTACTATCTTAACATTGTACTTGTTCATGCACTTGATTCACCACAACTGGCGATATATGGGCAAGTGAAGTTAGTTGTAAAGCAATTTATAAAATCGATTGTTTGACCATTCAGGAAATACATCCCTTTCTACAAACAAAATATTTAACGATTGTCACTGGTCTAGTACAGACGTACATTTTAAACTCCTTTAATACATGATGTTAGATCATTTCATCGTTGTTGTCTTAATTCGCGGATTTACAGTCAGTATAAATAATCGAGTTATTCCACATTCCACTATCTTAACTTTGTACTTGTTTATCCACTGTATTCACCACAACCGGTGATATATGGGCAACTGATATTAGTTTTAAAACAATTTTTAAAAGAGATTGTTACCCCGCTTGTCGGAATACATCCCTGTCTACAAGCATGAACTTGAATGGATATGTTACATAAAGAAACCGCTCTGATGCTTTTAGTACACCGCGAGTTTGGCAAAATGATTGGTTGTTGTGCATCGAGTTCTGCTTTTATGGTTGCGCAGGTGATCTTTCCAGGTGCTGTGTTTGCTTGTCTCCTGGAAGAAGGCAAAGTAGCTTTGATGTCTGGCGCCAACGTAACCAATGGAACCAAACGATACAGCTAACAACACATTGACTGCAAACATATTGGCGATCTGAAACAAATCCAAGGAGAAACACAGCGAGGTAAGCGCACCGTTCAGGTTCATTTCATAACTTTTTTATGCCAACTTGATCTCTTCATAATCTACTTAATTTTAATTATTAATCAGGAAGAAGAGTTGCAACTGCTGTAAATACATGGGTACCTTTTTCTCGGTATATAAAATAGTTTAATGTGACCTAAAAAACTGTTTGCAAGCTAAAGAAAAAAAAGCCGCATTTTATTTTGACTTGAAAGAACCTGACTTGACACTCAAGGACAATCGAATCTATTTTTTAAATAACTGTTATTCAGTCTAACATAGATGAGCAGACCAATTCTCTATGTTTCTTGCAATGCAATGCAAACCAAACCAAAAGGGATGTAGCTATTTGAATGCCAGTGAGAACTGAAAATCACATGAAACTGAGATCTTACCAAGTTGACCATATTGTTGTTCTTCGAGTCCTTGAAAACAAGTTTCTTCTAAATTCTTCACAAGCTTTGCTGACTTTTAAGTGAAGATTCTCTCTTCAGGATCAGCCTTTATATACCCTCCATAAACTAAAAATAAATACTATTTTTCCTTCAGGTATGAGATATCGTTTCATATTAAACAGTGTTATTAACTGGCGTGTTAAATCAGTGACGTAATTGGAAGCTCAATATAGTAAAGCTAGATTGCAACGATTATCAACATAAATTTTTAATTTTGCTTAACATAACAAAAGATTCAATTACGATTATAAAGAAGGTTTGCTTTTCTTCCATGTATATTAACATATATTTTCCGAAACGGAAAAAATGGGGAAGTGAATATGTCATTGAGCTATTATGATCTGACTTCCTTTGAGGCATTTCCTGGGCATTATCGTTCAGATGGAGGACCGTGAAATTGTCATTATAGTTAAGATAAAAACTACATTTTTAACCATAATTCCATTCTGTTTGTTATATCCTACTGAAGTTATAATTTAGTTAGATACTTTAATGATTCAATTTATTCCTAAGGAGTAAAAGTTATACTGTATTTTTTTTTTTTCGGCAGAAGTAGAAATTTGTGAGATGTGTTATCTACGATACTTGTTATCAACAATCACCGAGCCATGAAATCGTTAAAAACAGCGTGATAATGAGTTTCGTAGACGTAACAAAAGAGTTTTTAATAGATTTTAAATGCTGAAACAAGTCCACCCACCCACCATTAAACCTTTAAATATACACCCTCGGGCTGTAAATTACGTAACATCCGGTTTCAAAGGATCTTACTCGGTCTCATTGGCACTCTGTTTCTACTAGTTTCCCTAGTTGAAGAATTTACCCGTGCTATTTTTGAAGAATCTTTTGGTTTTAATTGTGTTTTAAGTAACAATGATCTGCGTGAAGTCGTAAGCAAAACGAGTTTTGTGCGAGTAAAGGTCTCAGTAAGTTAATAATTAACACTTCTTGTGCGAAATACATACTTAACCTGAAAAAAATCTTAATACTACCGACTAGAAACCAGCTATTGACACTTGAATCAGAATAAATGATTGTGTTTCGTTTCTTAAATTAGGGTTCCCAGGGTTCCTTTGTGATATGAAAATTGTGACGTCATCAGCTCTACCACCTGCCTAAAGTTGTTTATAAAACAATTGTTTATTCCGACTGTTAAAAATAAACAAGCATTGCAACGGGAAGTGCTAAAAACATCATAATTGACTGTCGTTTGCAATGCAAACTCAAGAATGCCTTTGTTTATGACTTCATGGATAAGTGCCTAAAGAGAGCCTTTAGGTTAATCATAATACAAGTGCTAAGAAAAACAAAAATTATAAAGTCAAATTATAAGTTACTTAAACTGTGCAGAATGAGTTTCCTGGCTTAGTTAGAAAACCTAGGCTTTATTTTGAAAGGATTCCGCGTATATTTTAAGCTTAAAATGTGGGTGTCTTGCTGCAGCGTTAAAAATACCGTTTAATTTGTTTGTTTGTTGCGGCTCTGACACCCACGCTCTTTTCATGGCTCAGTGACTTATAAACAATTGTATGTGTCCTGTGTAAAATCATTCCACTTTTCCAAAGGGGCTATTTTTATTGTTGAAGAAAAATGCATGGGTAACGTGTTTCCCTTATCACGAGCCAGATGAAAACTGCTCGTCGTTATAGGATGACACTTGTTCGCCTACAGAATGTCATTACCATTGCCATTATTACCATTACCATTACAGAATAATGCACAAACACCTCAAAGAAACAGTTAGGATATGATAGCACGTGACATATTAACCTCTTCCACATCCGTCTGTTTCGAAATATATATTAGCATTCATTATGCGGATCTCTATAATCATAATTGATTTTCTTTTGTATGAAAGGGAAAAATAAAAAGAATGGTGATAGGAGTTGAAGAACCACCCAACCTTACTATATTGTGACTTCCTTTACGTCAAAATACATTAACTGATATGAAAACGATATCTCACACCATAAGGAAAACAATAATACTTATTTTTAGTTTATAAAGAGTATATAAAGGCTGATCCTGGAGAAAGCGTATTCAAAAATATCCAGTAAAGTGTGAGAAGAATTTAAAAGATATTTGTTTGCAAGGACGAAAAAAACTACAAAATGGTCAACCCTTCACAACTGGTAAGTTCTTACATGTTATATTGTTTCTCCTGGAATTCAAATAGCTACTTTTAAAGTTGAGTTCCTTAATCGGATCGATGCAGTGTCAGGTTTTTCGTAGAAATAATTTTATCATTACAAAATGAGATTGCATTGTTAAAGAGACACTGTCCCGGGTATTTGCTCAAAACTGTTATAAATGCATGAAATGGTCCCTAAATCTATGAAATAAGAACTTAATAAACTATAACTAAATGATAAAAAGCAATTTCTTCAAGAAATTCTATACTGCAACAAAATTTGTGCAAAATTTCAAAGATTTCCGAGCCAAATTTGAAACTTGACTTGACCTGACGTTTTTTCAAAAATCCATATTGCAATCCATTTCCATCCTCGCTGTCGTTCGTCATCCTCACTTCCTAATGGGTTCCTGTCATTTGTCGAGGGTTTATTCTACAGAATCAAACCATTATTGATCAACTTCCTATGATCTAGATATGTTTCTGAGCTCCCAAAATCATGCTAAAATCAGGACAGTGTCCCTTCAAGGTCAAGTTTTGATCCGATGTTTATTTGTTATACAATATTAATCCTATAATTCCTAGGAGATGACCAATATGAATTAATAAATTCAATATCAATATCAATATCAATATCAATATCCAAACAGACTATTCACGAGAACAAACTATTCAACTTGGGTATTTTGTCATTCTCGTAAGTAACAGGACATCAACTGCAGTCACTTTGCCCTGAATACTTACAAGGCTCAGCGCTATAAGAATTGTCGTGTTTTGTTTGTTTGTTTGTTTGTTTAATTTGTTTCGGAATTTGCAATGGTAAATCAAATTCAAAGACCGATGAGTAAGGAGGAAGGGCCTTTTTAAAATACGTGTTACCATCAGACAAAAGCGAATAGTCCATTTTACAGTTGTGTGCTTAGAATCCAGGCCTTTGAACAGAAGTGAGGCTGGAGGTGACTTTGTTGTGATACAAACCTTCCTTCTTTTCAAATGTAAATTATTCTGTTCATGTAAACTAGTTTCTGATCTCTGTCATCTCATGGTCACCCTAACCTCACTTTCATGCAGAGGCTTGGTTACATTTCACAGAACTGTAAAATGGTCTATTGACAATTCGAGTTTTATACAGTCTTTAGCCGACTGAAAGGCTATAGTTTACGTTGCACCATTTAATAAGAACATTTCCAATTAAAATTAGATAGAACATTTTACGAGACGGTCAGATGATCGATGCTCAAATTACATTGAGTACACGTTATGACATCATAGCATCTTACCCCGCTGTGTTTCTCCTTGGATTTGTTTCAGATCGCCAATATTTTTGCAGTCACATGTGTTGTTAGCTGTATCGTTTGGTTCCATTGGTTACGTTGTGCGCAAGACCTCAAGCTACTTTGCCTTCTTCCAGGAGACAAGCAAACACAGCACCTGGAGACATCACCTGTGCAACCATAAAAGCAGAACTCAATGCATCACAACCTTTAATTTTGCCAAACTCACGGTGTACTAAAAGCATCAGAGCGGTTACTGTATGTAACATATCCATTCAAGCTCATGATTGTAGACAGGGATGTATTCCGACAAGCGGGGTAACAATCTCTTTTAAAAATTGTTTTAAAACTAATATCAGTTGCCCATATACCACCGGTTGTGGTGAATACAGTGGATAAACAAGTACAAAGTTAAGATAGTGGAATGTGGAATAACTCGATTATTTTATACTGATTGTAAATCCGCGAAAGACAACAACGATAAAATGATCTAACATGTATTAAAGGAGTTTTAATGTATACCGTCTGTACCAGACCAGCTATTTTGAAAATAAATAATTGTAACCACGACAGAAGTATTTTCTTGGTGCTGTACAGATACAATTGTTTGACTCTTGTTCTGCTGGCTTCTTTTACAGTGCTGCAGTACTGCACCTTTTTTATTTTTTATTTTTTAGCAAAGCACCTTTCCTTGGAACTGATCACAAAAAAACGGTGACCCAATTTTTGAGCTACGAATTAAGTCACTTCATGGATTGCTATTCACCACCAAGCAAAACAAAATGGCTTCCCCGCCGTTTTGCTTCGGAGACGCGCAAAAACGAGGTCGCTGTAGCTCTTTGTCTTATCACATTGTTGGCTTTATATATAATTAGCAGTGTTTATTAGTGGGTTTTTTTTAAAATCTCTAAAAATGCCGCAACAATGCGGTACTGAAATGATTTGTTTACTATCGAGCAATAAGAGCAAGTAAATGATAATGTCGGCTCAAAAAAGCGGACGCCTTCCGAGCGATGCTCCACTGTCCGCGTAATACAAGATGTCTTGTTAAAGTCCTGGCCAAACGGAGACGCAAGTAAATGCAAGTTGCCAACTTGCGGCTACTTGCGTCTTCGTTTGGCCAGGACTTGTGTCAGTGGCACTTGCGATGACTTGCATTCACTTTGATCGAGATCAAATTTGCGCACAAGTAGACCCAAGTTTTTCACCGTTTGGCCACACAACGCAAGTCAACGCACGTTTTGTTGTTTACTCCAAGTACTGAATTGCTTTGCGTGCACTTTGCATCGGCTAATAAACTTGCGAGTCCGTTTGGCCACTCAACGCAAGTCTGTACGCAAGTTCATATTTCAAAAACGTGTGTCTCCGTTTGGCCAGGTCTTAATAGAGGTATTATTTTACAGTAAATAAGGCAACTGATAAATTGTGGGACTTTTAATACTGTCCGCTATAAGAAGGGTGCCCGCTTTAATGCAGGTTTGACTGTAGTTGTTAATGACCAAACTTTCTCCGTCCAGATGTAGAAATATTGGCAGAGTTTTGTTCACATGGCACCAAGATAAACCATAGTGGTCCGTATGAAAAGCAAATTGCCGGATTCAATTTATCGCGCGTAGCAGAAAAATAATAACGAATAATGTAGAACCATTGTCCGGTCCGTAAAATTAACAGTTACAGGAAAAAGGCCATTTTAAAGCCGACTGAATAAGTACTGTACTTTATTGTCCTGAAGAGAACCCTGAGAGGTTGAAAGTTCTAGACAAGCCAGCGAACTTTTTCATGCTCCGAACTGTTGTAATATATAAATCTAGAAGAAAATGTACTTTATTGATGATATGTTAGAAAACTCCGAATTCAATGCAATTATTTTCTAACAAAAATAGTTATTTTTGCAAAGGGAGACGACGCGCGCGACCAGTTCATTTTCAATGAAATGAATCTTTCAGATTCCATCCATGTATTGGTTCAGATCTCAAGGTTTCGTAACGGAAAAGCGAATTTTAGTAGCATCCCAGGGGGTATAATAAAAGTCATCCGAAGAGCTGCTTAACAACAAAGGCCTCCAACAGTTTCCAGAGTAATGCAGCTCTTGATATTCCTAACACTGTATGTACAACGCCAAATTAATAAACTATGTTTCTTGGTGATTTAAATAATTAGACAGGAACTTTGGTGAAGGCAACAACTCGACTTACGTTTTACAGAAAATCTACGTTTTGATGAAATTTCCGTTCAAAGAAAACTTTTAGTTTGTTAGCGATATCGGAGAGTACTGAAGATTCTGGTAACATTTCTGCGTATTTAGTATTTAGCTATTGTAAATAAATCCGAACTAAGACGCAAAGGATGTTGAAAGCCTTTACAACATTTAATTTCCTCGTTGGATGCCCCAACATTCCCATCAAGCAAAATTTAAAGCCTGGTTTTCACTAGCGACGCAAGCACAAGCGCAAGCAACATACGCAGACGCAGTAACGTGTTGATTTGTCCTAAACAAAAGGCACTGATGATCAACGCGTTACTGCGTCTGCGTATGTTGCTTGCGCTTGTGCTTGCGTCGCTAGTGAAAACCAAACTTAAGCATACAATTCCCATTCAAGGGCGATGATCTGCTAATTTTTCTTGACCGGAATATACAGCAAGTTGATTATTAAGTAGACGAGGCGAGAACCAAAAATAACACTTACAAAATTCTCTAATATTGCACGTTATTTCAATTTTCTAAGACATGGAACATGGATGAAACGATCTCAGGAGACATTTTTCATGCAAATTAGCCACTTGAACCAAAACAATGCGCGAAACGAATCACAAAATATGAAATGCAGAATCAGCAGTTTTCAAACGGATGTTAACTCACTTTTTATTCCGAGAAAAACAAGTTCCCCTATTTTAACTCAACCGAAGGACTGTTTCAGAAAAATGAGACAATCCTTTCAAAGTTTTCTTTCAGTTCGCTGTTTTAAATTATGCCCGACCTATTTTCACGGTTGATTAATTCGGTCGTAGGTTCAATAGCTAGCTAGCTTTGGTTTATCGATATGTTTGGATACTTTTGGTCATTTTGTATGCCTCGTTTAGCAAGGCTCAACATCGGCCATTACTATATATTACTCCTCATGATATCTTGTAAACAAAATTTGGTCAAGTTATGAAAACAATCCTGTTATTTTCCATGATATTTAACTCCTCTTCCGGCTTGTTTCAATCTGTGGGGGTAGTCAATTGATTAGGTCATAAGCTTTGAATTCAAATTTATTGTATTGTTATCTTCGGAAATTAACAAAATCTTCCAAAACAAGACAATATCTGATATTCAAATGAAATTTCTATATCATTCCGTTCCACCCTAGTCTGAAGTGTCAGCCGCCTCAGCTCCTCGCTCCAACCCCCCCGTCCAGAAGTGCTGACAACAACCCATGCAGTGCTAATAGCATTAGTATCAGAGGGAATTATACGAATGCCACTTTAATTATTGCTTTTGTCAGCAATGGATGACACAGTACCAGCCTATAAAAGCTTGAAAAACGCGATGCCTACATCAGATACCCATGAGAAAGAGTTAGCGAAACTAGCGAAAAGAAACCGCGTTTTGCAAGTGGAACACGAGGCCAACAATGTCGAAACTAGTGTTCACAGTAAGTGACTTCACTTTTGTCATTTATTGCACATCGCTATGTTACCACCCCAATTTAATATTTTCCCGTGGGAAGCCAGTGGAAGGCTAAAAAAAGTCGTGAAACAGCTCCACCCTCCCCACACCCCCCACCCCCCCACCCCCCCAATCAGCGCAGTAAAGCAAAACCGAAGCAAACGCATGTTTACTTTCCGACACTTTAAAATTGAAAATCGCTCGAATATATAACGATTCTCTTGATAACGATTAAGAAAACATCCAAAATTTAGTTATTATACAAAGGATGGAAGAAAAAGAATGGAAAACGTACGCGTGCTTAAATAATGCAATCAAACTTTTACAACATTTACAGATTTTATAATGGCCATGCAGATTAGGCATTAAACTTCTATTAGTTTATTGAATTGTTTTGTTTGTTAGCTGACTAAGGTCGTGTTCTATTGGGATCAACCGTTTCAACTGCAACCGGTTTAGGTTTAAACAGTTGAGGTTTCCCAATAGAACACTTTTCCAACCGTTTTCGGTTAAAACGGTTGCAACGGTTGAAAAAGTTGATCAACCAAACCATTCCCAATAGAACATGAAAAACCCAACCAACCCAACCAACCTAAAACGGTTGCTCCTAATAGAACACGACCTAAATATAGTTTACACTCGAGCTCTGTTGAAATACAATGTAATGTAACGACGATCCCCCGATCACAGAAAATGTCCCACAACTTCATAGCTATACATGTAGTTTATAGTTTATGCCACTGTGAATTAACCCCGTTTTTCTCAAGATAATCCAGAAGTCAAGTGTAATAGTAATAGTGTTATCGAACGTTTACAACAGTAACTTTTGACTGAATGGCAAAATAAAAACGTCTATCTAAATGGAGTTGTTAAATATCAATTCAGGGTCTCCCGTTTCCACTTCCCGTCTACGTCGACTCGCAGAGACGCAGATTTCCCATCCAGGCCTGCACTAACTTCCAAGCCACACAGCTGAAGCTTGGCAGCGAGGTCGTTAAGCAGAGACTGGAGGCCCATAGGTGGTCTGGCGATGAGGGCGATATCATCTGCAAATGCGCCGACGTTAACCCGTACTTCACCAACGAGGGTACCAAGCTGTGGGACTAGGTCAGCTAGGCACCAGTTCATGACCGCATTGTAGAGATGTACTGACAGCGGGCCAGCCTGGCGGACTCCCTGGTTCAGGCGGATCGGATTGTTACGTTCCGCGCCAATCCTTAGCACCGTATGGGCATCTCCGTAGAGCTCAGCTAGGTATCCAGGGAAGGGCGTTGGAACCCTCATACGCTGTGCCGCTATCAAGATGGAATGACGCGAAAGCCTTGATCACGTCCATGAAGGCAATGTTCAGAGGCTGCAAATCACGCTGGTGTTGGCGAATGATAGCTTGTAACAGCCAGATGGAATCGGCTGCACCGTCTCCGGCCCGGAGGGCCTTCTGGCTGGTGATGAAAGGGAGGTGAGACTCGAACCGTCCACCCGATTGAAGTATCCGATGGTGATATCCGCTAGCGTGATTGGTCGGTGTTTTGACGACAGCCTCGTATCGTGTTCTTTGGGGTTGAGCACGGTCTCTCAACGTCGAAGGACAGCAGGTTGGTATCCTGCAAGCAGCCACAGAATCGCTTAGGTACTTTGCTATCGTTGATGTCGATCGTGACAGTGGCAGCCATCTGAGCGATACTTGCCTTGGTACTACACCTTAGATATGACGCTGTAGTCACTACATGGGAACGAGATTGGTTGACTCCCACAACGTTGGCGGTTCTTTCTCTCTGGCTCGCTAAAAAAACATGGTTTCGAATATGTCTCAGTTCGTTAGAGTTTGTTCCGAATCCAGTGCCGAATTTTTATGGCGACACCAATTGCATATTCAAGACCAGACCAATATAGCATCAAGGATTCGTGGTCTGCCACGGATTAACATTCTGAAATACAGAAAAACTGTATTTGCGATGCCATATAATGTGGTTGATGTCTTTGTCAACTACGCCCCATATGGTCTATGCTACGCAATAAGATGTTATTCCCCTGCAACACCACATAATTCGTGTTGCACTTGAAACTACGTTAACATTTGCATTTTTGAATTCTTCGTTCTCAATCCATTCATTTACTGTTGGAGAATAAGGAAAATAAGGTGTTTTGTTATTTCAACGTTTCGGCACAACCTGCGGGGCTCTGAACACAAATTATTTATACCAAGACCAAACACAGAAGCCCTCAAAAGAGTTTCGCCTATAGGGGAGCTGTCTCGTGGAACCGTCTATCACCTCAAGCTAAGCAGGCTCCTAGTTTATAAAGTACCTACTATTTATTAGATGATTTTATTGTAATTAATTTTAATATTTATTAGATGATTCTATTGTAATTAATTGTAATAATTACTTAGCTAGTTATTATTTATTAGCTATTAATTTTATTGTAATTCATTGTAATTAATTGTAATCTGCACGGCTCCGTGGAAGAGCACAATTGTGAAATGGAACCCGTGGTTAAATAAAGGTTTTATTATTTTTATATTATTATTATATTAATTTTAAGACAACTTGGACGCCGAAGACAGTGTACCGGCTAGTCTTAAATCCGGTGCCCGCTTTTCGTTCGTCTCGTATTTTTCCATCGGAGAACGACCTTAGATTATACGAAACGGCTCTTTACCCCTCTGCTCTTTACCAGTAAGATTAATCAATCTGTTTTAATCGTAGTTAGTGGCTTTCCTCGTTTTCTCGGCCATCAATTCGATTAAGGCACCTCAAATTATATACCGTAAACTGCCGCTTATAAGCCCTGGGCTTATACAACTTCGTAAGGGGTTTTGGGTGGGCTTATAAACAGGGGGGGGGGGGGGGGCTTATATCCGGGGGGAGGCTTATAAGCGGAATAAAAAAACCGTTTCAAAATGAGCTGATATCATAAGAAATAAGTTGAGACGATACAGCATTATCAATTGCAAATACCCGGGATTGCAAGAAAGTGAGCCAGAAACGGGTAAAGATAACATCACTGGTCATGTCCCCAACGCTTAGCACAAGTTTACTCATTTGTCCATTCTTATTGTTCCGCAATCTTTCTAATTTTCTATTTGAAGTTGTACAGTGTTATGTGAAAGTGTTTATATTAAGGAAACAAGGAAAAGTAGACGATGGCTTATAACCGGGAGTAAATCTAATACACAAGTGAACCAAACAACAAGATGGGTGACAGGGACGAGCCATGCGCATGACGAAACTGACAATGTACCGCTGGCCGGTACTGGCGCGGAACATTTGTTGTTGTTGTTTACAGGTAGATGGGGGCTTATAAGCGGCAGTTTACCGTAATTATATTTAGAATTACTGTTTGTCTTTATAAATCCACTAATAGCGTTAATTTTTGGTGAGAAATACACAGGATCACTGTTCTTTCTGTCGGACCAAAAAATTATCTATAGGTTGAATATCAATCTAAAATTACGACTCTGATATTTTGAAGCTATTTTAGGTCGAGGTTCTAATTCTGGCTAGCTCTCACAAAACCTCTACTCAGACTTTCTTGACAAGGTCGGCGCCACGGAGAGGCTTGAATACCATGTACTTTATTCTAGACCTTTTAAGGTCTAGAAAAAAAGGTCTAGAAAAACATAACTATCTTGGCATAATTTCCATTTTCACTTATCGAAATTAATTAAAAATGATTAAAAGTCAGAGAAAGTTACTCCAGGTTTTATATACATTGTACATAAATGTGGAATGTATGCTATGTACAATGCTATGTACATTGCCTTTCCTTGTGGCCGTACTCGTTGGCTGGATTTACTACAAGACTATCGATAAAGAATAAAAGTTGTTGGCTTTACTTGTGTTAGTTGAATGTTGTGGTTAAGTCACAGATCAAGTTAATTTTAGAGTTCACCGCAGCGCAGAATTGTTGTTGTTTTTTTAATACAGGCTCACTCTTGACACAATGATGACACAAATTCCCCTATTTTGACTTGCTTTAATTACGATCATCATCATCAGTCCTTAAGACACCAAATGGCGTATAGGGTATCAATAAGGTCTCTCCAATCCTGGTGGTCCTTAACAAGCCGTGAAGCTTGCTCTCAGGCCGGTAAATTAGAGCTCGGAGTTCTGCCTCTGCAGTCCTCCTCCAGGTGGACTTTGGACGGCCCCTTTTTCCTTTTGCCCTCTGGTGTTCATCTGAGAGCAACTTTGGAGATTTTAATAGTTTCTCTAGGAAGCCCGTGACCAATCCAGTGACTTCTTCTTCTCGTTAGGATAATCCCCATGTCCTCCATTTACTGACGATACAAGAACTGTTTTAGAAAGTTGAAATATTCCTTTTCACTAATTAGATTCTTTGTTTGTTATTATGGTTAACGGGTAAAACCCACGCTAAATTTACGGCTTAGTGATCGCCATGGAAACGGCCCGGGTAAGGCTCAACATTCGTCATACGAACAAATGTGCTATATTCGTTTATTTATAATATCGTATAAACATGTACAAAATCTGCAACCGGTATTTAATCAATGTGAATCAAGGTGAAAGTCCATGGAACAATTATGGAATTGTTATATTTGGACCTTGAATAATCTCTATCAGGAAATATCATAAAGTGGCTGGAAGACACAAGTATCGATTATACATTGTATATTGATTTCCATTTCTTGGAGAGTTGGACGAGTATTTTTCCAGTCACTTATCCACTTCGTGCCATGTGGCACATAAGGCCTCGCATTTTTTCAGTACTCCTAACTATACACCTTCAGGAGCGTCTACACTCTGAAAGATGTAACGCTTCTGGAATCATGGTAGATATACCTTGAACCCTATATCAAATGAAATCTTATAAAATTGGCTACAAATGTACATGTATATAGTTATAATTTTCTATTGTAATGAATCGGCACTGGTTTTCCCGTTAATCCTTTAATAAAAGCGTGTTGTTGTTGTGATATTCGATTCCCAGACCAGTTGTACAACATTTTGTAAACTGAGTGGAACAAATCTGAAGAAACGCACACGAATGACCATTAACAATTAACTATCGTCTCAACAAAAATCGAACATTTTCCCTTAAAGTTGAAATTTTTAAAAGTTGCTTCTATCAAGCAAAAATTTATTCCGAGCAAACAACACGAGACGTCTTTACTCCCCCTCCATCCAAAACCCTCGAGTAAACATATATTTGAACTCGCCTGAAAGCCCAAATTTCCGGTTAAATTTTCCGTGCCATATTTACCTGTCAATATTTATAGAGTTCCATAGATTTTCGTCACACGAAAGTTCATCATCTAAATGCCAATCTCAACAACTTCTTAATTTGGACCGATTTTGCCCAAATTTGAAGGTATATATTGCAATCTTAATTTCCTCACCATAGGTTTTGCTACTATCGTACTTTTCCAAGTTTATCATGAAAGTTCATCATCAAAACGGCCATCTAATTAAGCCCCTTCCACACGAGCAAGTTTTCCTTGACAAGTTTTCACTTGACAATTTTTCCTTGCTCGTGTGGAAAGGGAACAAGGACACTTGTCAAGGAAAAAATTGCCAAATTTCCCTTTCCACACGAGCAAGGAAAAATTGTCAAGTGAAAACTTGTGATTGGGACCAATTTTTCCCTTTGAAGGTATACTGTCATACTAAAAATCAAGCTTGACGAGGTTTTACTACTATCGTATTTTTCCCAGTTGATGAATTGCTTTATTCTTGTCTACTTGGAAATTAATCTCGTTTCCAGATCTCTATTTAGGCGAGGCCCGAAGGCGAGATCTGAATCAATTCTTTTTTGTTTGATTGGCTGTTTAAACGGCCTCCTTCCCAAGCCCTTTTATGACTTTGCGCGATAACTTCCTACTTTTGCTCTGCGAACGATCTCTGTGACCAACATTTCTGAAAATTTCAGCAACTTTGCAGAGTCCAAAAATATTCTTCCAAAACAAGATCTGGGAACAAGATTATCTGGCAATGTATTGACGTTGTCAGAAGAACTTCGGTAGCACTCAAGTTGATTGCTCTTGAATAGGATTATGAGTGTTAAATACTTCCTTGTTCTACGTTTAGGGAACAGTGAATCCAAAGGTCATCAAAGCTGCGGCCGTAATATCGATCTTAACAATGAAGTACCACTTAAAGAGTGTCTTGTCTGCTAATTATAATATTTAGTCCCAGACTGAAAAATTAAAAATTACATGTAGTATGAATGCCTGACGAACAAGGTTACGTGCTACGTGCGGCAATTATAATTCAATTTGAGAACAATTTTGAAGCTGAGAGCTAATATTAATTAGTCACTATTTCAATTGAATGAGTCATGAAACAGGGACGAAACCGGGCTCGTTATACCTTTACATGCCAATTAGCCCGAGTTGTATCCAACTTGACTTAAATCTGAAACGCTAGCAGCATCAGGCCGCTTTTTGTACGGATATTATTATTTTTATTTCGAGCAACATTAATCCCCCTATTTTCTCTTTCAGGTGACGATCAAAGGACTCTTTCTGAAACAATCTTTTTTATCAATTGTTTTCTTTGTTTGTTATTGTGGTTAATAGGCAAACCCCACGCTAAATTCACGGCTCATTGATCGCCATGGTTTCGATAGTTTGCCTAGTATGGATTCTTGCATGTTTAATGGGAAAGGCTCTGTATTTCAATACAGGTATATTTTATTGGCAAGATCAACATTCGTCCTAAAAAAGGAATGTGCTATATTAGTAGTCTCATAAAATGATCTCGACAAAATCTTAAATTGTTTAAGTATCAAGCCGGTCAATGCCCATGATATTTTACTTCTCTTCCGAGTTCTTTTAAACTGCGTAATAATATGCTTGATTACGTCATAATGTTTCAATCCAAGTTTATTAAATTGTTATTTTTGGACGTTCTTCTAATAGATCGGCTGGTAGAAACAGGAGAATCCTGTGAGATGCAAATGAGGAGTTTAGCGTATCATTCCGTTCCATCTCTCAAGAAGTACATCACGTACATGTGTTGAATATTCAGTGCTGTTAGCGTTTTTATTTGGAGAATATCACGAAAGACAGAAAAAGGGGAAACTTACTTCAACTGCAATTTATATCATGATACCTATGGATGACATAGTACCAGCCTATAAAAGCCGGGAAACTCGATGCCTTCATAACATGCCACGAGCACAAGTTATTAGCGAAACAAGGAAGAAGCGTTTTTCAAGTGGAACACCGAGCCTACAATGTACAAACTAGTGGTAAGTTTTGTTTCTTGAATTTTGTCATTTCGCCCAACCCCAAGCAGTTAACTTGCTCATAGGCTAAATAGTTCTCCATGGCTACTCCATGGGCTCTTCTTTCGTACTAATTTAGGGAGCAGTAAGCACCGCAGACATTTTTGAGCCACGGACGGAAACCGTAAGGCGAATGTTCTCTTCTTTGCGCCTATTATCGACTTTTCGTCCGTAACGTCAAGTTGTAAATGCTAAAACGAGGCGGGCTTCCCAACTCATTGGTGGGGATGAAAGCGCGCCAAAAACATACCATTACCAGCTTGTGTTATCCTGTCTACTCTCAGTTTGTTTACTTCACTTGGTTCAGTTCAGTTCTTTCAAATAATCAATAAGTTCGTTTGAAAGTTAACACAGATGTGTACAACTATTCCATCTAACAGAATAACAACTGAACATGCGTAATAAAAACCTGCCAATGTTCGACCCAGGCCTAAAATTCTATAATTAGACACAATACGATCCAAATTACATTTTAGCAGATTTTTCTTTGGAAGAGCGAGTCGGCTTATTATTGGCCTGCCTTGAAGTATTTTTTTTTATGTTACAGAGTCTTTACTAAGTATTCAGATATTACTGACTTACGTATCGTTTTCAATGTTACCGAATGCAGATACAGTATTCGATTGACTGCTTTAAACGCGCTATGCCGTCGCTATATTTGAAGTCATTTTTGCCAAGTACAAAATCACCGCAAAACTGAACAGTAAGAAAAGAAAGCCTCAAAATAACAGTTTACTAAGGTAGAAAAACACCAAAGAGGTAATAAGAAACCAAACAGGAACAAGGATGCTTGAGGATGGAGAAGATTAAGACGGATTGCGAACAGCAAACTTGAAAAAATTGGCCAATTTTTTCAAGATGCGCCATCCGCGACGTAGCTGCTTAAGACAATCATCAATACTATTGCTGGGGTGATACCCGGGTAATACGATTTCTGATATAATGCAATTTGTAAATAGTCTCATAAACACACATTATTACCGTCTTTCTACTCTAACAGGCCTTTGCTTTGCTGGTCTCCTGCCTCGTCGCAACGAGTTTGCCTTGCGGTCAAGATTGGACAAGTTTAGCAAGTTGCCTTCAGATGGGTACAACTGGAACATCTTCAGATGACATTCTCCAGTTCATTCGTCGCCAAGGTTACATGATCGTTCCTCAGTCAAACCCTCCAACTCAAGAGCAAGACACAAAGAAGCAAAGTAAAAGATCGGTTTACACTGGAAAATGTCCTTATCAGATAGAAGTGAAAGATTTCGTGGACACAGTGCCGAGGTTTTTGAACGATGCCACGTGCAATGGTTGTGACGTCCGTTGCAAGCCCGTCTCCTACACCCATCAGCTGCTTCGCAAAAAATGCGGGAATTATTGGTTGTGGGAGGAACAAGAGGTGCGAGTTGCCTATGTTTTGGAGCAATGAAATGGACACACTAAAAGGGACCTAATCAACAAGTTAAAAAAAGTGTTCAATGACTGTTAATGAAAGAGGAAAACATTCCTTCTGACAAAATTCTAGATTATAAGAATAAAAACAGGGCCAGTAAGTCACAGCAGCATAATCTACAAACTAAATAGTGCTATGAACTTGTGGAACATTTTCTGCAATCTGAGTTCGTTGTTTTACATGCTTTCAACGTTAATGTAACTTACATTTAGTCTGACAATCAAAACAATTCGATTAAAGTGCCTATAACCCTTAGCCAATTTCTTTTTTTCTCAAAAGTAGACATGGAAAATAATAGAAGTTTAACGTTACGTCCGCATGGCCATTCAAACATCTGCAAATGTTAAAGCAAGTTTTTTTTTCTCTTAATGTGATTTGTCGCTGCTGGTTTTATTTAAATAAAGGGTCAGAAATAAGGTTAACAATGAGTCACGAAATTATCCACAAGGCAAGTGGGATTTTTGTTTTGGGATAAAGTGCCAAATATAATAATTTTGTGGTATATATTATTTTACTGTAATTTGAATGCCGTATGTGAATAAAAGTACACTTGAAAACATATGAATTGAAGTTGCTAAAAATGATTTTCTTCTTTGCTCCTAACTTGGAATGTGCTCTAACGATTCTGTCTGGTTACCAAGGAACGGATAATAGTGATGTTCATTCCGCATTCAGGGAAACCTCAATTAGAAGGCAACGCCCCCCTTCCCAACTACCCATAATTTGATCAGGTTGCCCTAATTATTTGCTGGTTTCCATTCATACACCTGGATGGAGAGAGGCACAGTGAAAGTAGTGTCTTGCCAAAGAACACAATACGACGCCCCCGGATAGGTCTCGAACCCGGACCGGTAGATCCGATGTCCAATGCAACGTGCTAAACCACTTTGCTCCGACGAAGGGCCAACGCTCGAAACGTCAGCTTTTAGAAATTCGCTACGGCGGTTAATTTACCTTTATCAACTCTGAGTTGATAATCAACATAGTGCTAACCACTGTTAGGAAACCGCGCTAATCCCACACCAATTCGCCACTTTAGAAACGGGAAGCAATCTGGGGCGAGTCGCATCTCGCAGTCGCTTGTGGGACCGTTAATGGGGACGCGTCGTCAAGCGCTAGCTGACCGCCATTTTGTCCCCAGTAACGGCCCCACAAGCGACTGCGAGATGAGACTCGCCCCAGATTGCTTCTCGTTCTATAGTGGCGAATTAGTTCTAAAACGTAAGCGTTGCTGCTGGAACGTATACTATTGAAGACAACAAACAATTACTATCATCAAATTGTTTTATTCTTACAAATTTTACTGGATCATGTTTAAACGTCACTCTACCTCATTCGATCAACAAAGAGGGAAAAATTCTCGAAATTCGCAAATTGTATAATGTTGCGACATTTACAGTTTCATGTGCATATAATATATGTTTTCACAAAAGTGACATACATTAACGGTAATGTGATTTTAATTTAGTTCTGACGATCAACGTTGTGCGTTAATAATGACTGGTTATTGACAAATCCTCAACTACAGAGTCTTTAAATAATCAAGTTCATTTTACAAATAAATAAACAGCTAATGAAATAACACAAAGTTTAGCTATTGGTGGCTTTCATCAATATGAAAAAGGGACACCAACATGGCTTCCAAACGAAAATCTGTATAGACATGACATTTTGACTTAAAAACACTTCATGCCATATTACAAGAAAATTTTTATAGGATCATTTGTTTAGGTTTTAGAATTTTGATGAAGTTTAACTGCAATCGACGGTTTTCTCTTCGAGCTAGGAAAAGAGAACCCAAGATTCCTAACCAAACAGTTTAGGAACGTCCTATAAAGAATTAATATGATGGGGAAACAAGAGTCGCCTTCGGGAAACCTCTTGTTAATAAAACTATTTTATTCTATATATTTTTATTATATTTTTATTATATAAAAACGTATTATTATTTTATTCTTAATAATTATTTGCTTTTTGTTTGTTTGTGACACACACATGTACATGGGCACAAGAATTTTAACTGAATATACAACAAAGATCATCATGATCTATTATGGGTTTTGTGGTGCCCTGAAACGAAGGAGTGACCTAAAAATTGACGTCTTCTATGAAATATTTAACACTAAATATGAAAAGTTTAGAAACTAAAAATAACAACAATTACAACAATCCCTCTTGCGTCGAAGAAGCAAGCAATACACGAAACCCCAGTGCTTAGTCCAGGATCCAGACGTAGGCGACTGGTAACGCCTTCTTTGTCCACGTCCAATAGTTCTTGCATTTTCTGAATAGCAACTGGTGTGTGTACATAACAGGCTTACAGTGCTTAATATCACAACCTCGACAGCTGGCACGGTTTAAAAACCTCGGAACTGTGTCCTCGTCTTCAACAACTTCAATCGTGAATGGGCATCTGGAAGAACGCTGCGGCGTGCCACTAAGGTGTCGTGTGTTCCTGTTGATTGGTGCATTTTGTTGTGACGTCGGCGGGTTCGACAGTGGCACGATCATGTACCGATGGCGGTGAATGAAACGGAGAACGTCGTGGGCCGATGATACGTTTGCTCGTTGCATGTGAAGACAGGTAGCTAAACCTCTCCAATTTCGCGGGTGGCCTTTTTCCGCTTGTGACAAACTGGCAACGATAAGGGAAAGCCCCAAAGCAACCTGGAAAATTTGGATAATGTGATAAATTATCTAACGGTCACTTAACTTACTTATATACTTACTGCAAGCGGGTCCTCAAGCCGAGATACTTTACGATGACCGCTTTAACTTTTCTCGGTCTTGTGCATCAAGAGAATTTAAGTGACAATTTAGTGTTAAGGTCTATTTGCAACAAATTGTATCAGAAATTGTCTTTGTCATTTCTTCATTAGATCGCATTTGCTATAAATCTATAGCATTAAAAGAACCCAAAAATATATAGACAGCTAACAACAACAGCGTATACCAAAAACACTGAAACGTTCATAAGTACGAAGACAGATGTCTTTGGATCATGAAGTCAGACATCATTGGCACAGAATTAATTTCAACACAAAACTATTGTGCTGCGTAAGTGAAAAATTTAAAAACGCTAAAGTGACTTATCAAGTTGAAAAGGAAAATAACCGCTGTTTTAGATAAATGCAGCAGATGTTTCGAGCGTTAATGTTTGCCCTTCGCATATTCTACTTATACAAACTATACACTGAAATGATTTCCGAGCGATTTTTATGGTTGTTGGAGAATGAAAAAAAAAACCAAGAACTCGATTCGTGTTGCCTTATAATATATTATCATTACTTCACGTCACTTATTTTTGAAACATAACTTACCAAAAACAAAAATTTAGACATTGTTCCCTTGATCAGCTAACTTCTACTCTTTGTGGATTGATTCCTTTCAATTCAGTGCTCTTGTCGACAGCTAGCGCCAGGCAGTTTCAGTAAAGACTTCGGTAAAGAGTTTGGTTTTATACATTTTGCATTGGCCTGATATTGGTGTACAACTCACTCCGGCGTACGTGTTTCCCTTTCAGATATATTCAGTATTTTCGAATCATCAACAGAACATTTACTTGCTCAGCAAGTTTGGCGCATATGTAATTATAGAGACGGCGGAAAAATTACATCACCCCATGAATTTTATTTCAAAATAACACAGATTATTCCAGACACTTCAGATGACATTGAGGTAATGCTCACGCGACGTAATTGCTACTAAACGCCTTGGGACGTATTCATTAAACAAAGCTATTGAAGTCTTTGGCACAATGAAAAAGAGTAACAACACCTTCTATGAAATGTTGAAATTAAAATTGGATTTTACGACGCTGGCAAACTTTATACGGCATATTTAAAGATAATATCTTACTGATATTTGTTGCTATGTATATATAACTAGGTATAATGTTTGACTTAGAAAAGACTCATTACTGACAAGTGAATCTAAAGGGGCTTTCCCCGGGACATGTTATGTCGTAAGTTCCGTCGCCGCAACACTGAGCAGTGTTATGCCTAACTGAACAAGACAACCCACGCATAATTTTATAGGGAAAACACTGAGGAACAAAATGAGTGATCTTTGAACTTAAAATTCTAAAATCCCAGTCATGGAAGTTGGGATTCTATCAAGTTCATGTTCAATTTGCGATATTTGTTTGTTCATTTACAGTGTCCTCGATTAGCCTAATAGCCTGGGTGTTTTTGCGTTTGCATGACATTGCCACTAGGTCGCTAGTGTGAACGAGGCCTAATCATATCATGTTCATTGAAAGTCGTCTAAAAAACCGTTAATCAGGGCGTGATAAACACCGCTAGCTTTTCTCGACAACCATCGCTGGTCTGTAAACATGAAAATAGGAAACGTGAACGTTCACAGTCAACCCATGCAGAGTTAAATCGAGAACAAGCTGCGTGATTGACTAAATGTTCCTTGAAGGCTTTTTCTAAAAAAGACAAACATCCTTTATGGTGCGAGTCGGTCGCGTGAACACCGCTAGCTTTTCTCGAAAACGTTCGCGTGCAAACATGAAAGCAGGAAACATGAACTGAATATGTAACGAAGAGGAAGACAAAGCCTCTACTTCCTTTCTTCCAGACATGTTCAGTTTGCAAAATCGGGAAAACACGTCATTCAACCGTTTTATTTTGCTCTTCGTCGATTTGAATTGCCCAGGTTTAACTACCGTGAGACAGAGCTTAATTGTGTTTGCAGAAAAATAATTACCGGTAGTTGTAATCGATTTTTAATCGTTTCAGTCCTTAAAGAAAACAAAAATGAAACGGGCACAGGCACGAACACATTACATTGATCTTGCTAGAAAAAAGATGATGTCAAGAGTAAAACTGTTGCAGGAGCCCAGGCCAAACAAAAACGAGAGATGACAAAGTTCAAACCGCTCTCGTTTGGCCTAAAATTCTTTGGCGCTCTCAGGGTCTCTCGTGCGCTCTAATCGAATTCCGTTGAACCTGCTTAAATTTTTCTTGAGAGTCGTCCACTCGTTTGGCCGTTAAACTCTTGGCGACTATCGTTCTAGACGAATCTAAGGAGTCACTAAAAATCGCACGTACAAGCTTGTTACATAGAAACTTTCGCGTCTAAAAATATCGTGTAAAGACTAGGAATGTAAGCAGTGCTGAGACGATAAATGAAAGCTTTTTTATATTGTAGCCCAGTGAAATGAGGTAAAGGTAAAAATAAAACTTTAATGTAATAAGTATGTAAGAAAGCTGAAAATGCACCAAGCCTGACCGACGGAGATGAAAACCGCGTGGAGAAGGTTTCATTCAAAGTAGAACAACGTGAAGAGGTTTTTCTGAGATGTTTTAACCAGATAGAGAAAGAGAATTTTATAGATTCAACTGTGATTTAACAGTAAAAGTGGAGTCAAACTGAAGTGGAACTCGTTACGCACCAAAAGGAAACTTATGCTAAACATCCGACAGACGATGAAAAGAAACCCGCCTAACTAGAGAGTCGAACAGAGGGACGAGTCTACTCAAAAAGAAAGTATGTCATAACGTATTAAAGCTTATACCGATAGATAACTGGAACACCAAGTGCAAGTGAGTCATCAGTGCCACTATATCCGTCAGACTGTTCTTGGACGGTATGGAAAACGAGTTGTTCCTTCCAACGGAAGCTACGGTCCACAGACTGTTTATATGTTTTTGACAATTTCATGGATCATTAATTTTTGTTACGCACCGACGGTGTGGACTGAACGTTATACCGTGACGTATGATTAGGCAAAACAAACAACTCAAAACACTGACAAATTTCAAAAAAATTCAAATTCCAATAGCTCGTAATCGCGACATTTTTTTCCGGCACAAAAGGCCGAACTTCTCTTGATGCATGAAATGCACAAACTGACTCAAAGCTCTAGTCACAGCAGTTATGTTGCCTGCTTCGCTAGCAATCATTACATTGATCTTTCTAGTAAAAAGATGATGCAAAGAGTGAAACTATTGCAGGAGCCCGGGCCAAACAAAAATGAGAGATGACAAAGTTCAAACCGCGCTCAGTCTCGTTTGGCCTAAAACTCTCTTGCGCTCTCCGCGACTCTCATGCGCTCCGGAATTTGAACCTACTTAAATTTTTCTTGAGAGTCGTCCACTCGTTTGGCCCTTAAACTCTTCGCTCTTCCTCCCGTCCGCCCGCTGTCCCTCCCCCCGAAAAGCCTGATACTCAGGCTAGTTTCAGGCTGCCTTTTAGTGCTCGTTCAGTCGCATTTGTTGTACATTTACAGGCATTTCCCATTAATAGTCCGGTCAATCTAAGCCGTTTCAATGGCAAACCCGCCACAAATCAAACATGTTTCTTTTTAATCCAAATATAATGGGGAATAACATACTAAAAATCACCATTAATCGGAGCAGTGGAACCTTGTCATTTTTGACGGTGTTTAAACGACTATTGAAATTGCAAAATCACATGCATATTTAATGTGAAGTTTTGAAGTGTCACAGTGGCAAAGTTTGTATCGCCAGAAGTAATAAACTTAACGAGACAAACACCTAAAGAGAAACCAGGGGGAACTTATTGACAATAACAAAGCTTTTCAGGCAAGAAATTCACACCTAAAATTAGTATGCATGATAACAAAAATGTGTTTTTCCTTGGTTGTTTTCGCTCGAAAACGAAGGCATGTTTTTTTCGTTGTTGTCTGATTTCGCTTCGCCTCGTGTATTACGATAAACATTTTCATCCGACCGCGCTTCCCGTTCCAGTAATAGCACAACTGACCGTATCCGAAAGATTCTCGCTGGATCCTCTCGCTGTAGCATGTAAATGCAGCTCTGACGGATTTTTCGCTTGTTGTTTCACGCTGCCGAGATCAGGCCAAAAATCCGCCAGCGCTGTGTTTGCAGTCTACGCGTACAGCTCCAATGCAGCTCTACGCTGCGAGCTTGAAAAAGTTTCCCGGGTTAGAAAACAATGACTTTTTGGTTGCCGTCATTCTTAGCAACGGCTTGATTGACACAGGATTCGCACTGTTGGTCCGGTTGCCCGGCACTGCTATGTCCTCAAAGAAAAGTGTCGACTTTCTATCACCCCCCCCCCCCCCCCCTCCCCTGAGAGAAACTAATCAATCTATTGTCAGTATAATGATGATTACTTCATTGGCGCATGACGTAATATGACGTAACACATCTTGGAAATTGCTTGGTTTAGAGAACTAATGAGGATAATTAACCATTGATATTTCCACGAAACTATCAATTTTATCTCCTAATTTGGTTATAATCAGTTAGCTCTATATTCAATTAAATAGTTGAGGATTTCTAAATGTGCGGATATCGCCAAAACTGAAAACCTCGACGTTATGAGTAGTATTTTGGTGGGGAAATAACCGCTGACGAACAGTGGATGTAAAGAGGAGAGTTCCACTCACTCGACTGTTCTAATATGATCCGTAGTGTAGCAATCTGGTCCACGCAGGATCTATCCTTGCGGAAACCAGCTTGCTGGTCTCTCAGCTGAGTGTCGACCTCATCTTTCATCCTGTTCAGAAGGACCCTGTTGAACACTTTCCCTGGGACAGCCAGAAGCGTGATCCCTCTGTAATTTGCGCAGTTGCTAAGGTCTCCTTTCTTTGGCAGCTTGATAAGGTATCCCTCTTTCCAGTCAAGTGGTATCTCTTCCTCTTCCCAGATCTTCTTGAAGAGGGGGTGTAGCATGTCCACGGTGGTCTCTATGTCTGCCTTTAATGCTTCGCACGGGATACTGTCAGGTCCGGCTGCCTTGCCGTTCCTCAGGTGTCTGATTGCCTTCCTTATCTCATCTTTAGTCGGCGTACCGCACTCTATGTCCAGGTCCTCTGCTGCTGGCAATATGTCTGGTGGGTTTGGTGGTATTGGTCTGTTCAGCAATTCTTCGAAGTGCTCTACCCATCTCTTCCTTTGCTGTTCCTCCCCCCTGATTTGTCTTCCTGCCTTATCTTTCACCGGTCTTTCTGGTTTGCTGTATTTCCCGGACAGCTTCTTGTGGTGTCGTACAGGACCTTCATGTTCCCTGCTCGTGCTGCTTGTTCAGCTTCTTCAGCTAGTCCGTCTACGTATTTTCTCTTGTCCGCTCTGATGCTCTTCTTGGCCCTTTTGTTAGCATTTGAGTACTCCTCCTGTGCCTTGGACTTCTCGGCTCTTGTTCTGCTGGAATTGACAGTGGCCTTTTTCTCCTTTCTCTCCTTGATCTTACTCAGCGTTTCTACAGAGATCCAATCCTTGTGATGATGTTTCTTGGGGCCGAGTACCTCTTTACAAGTTGAAACAAAAGACTCCTTTACTCTCTTCCAGGTACTGTCTACAGTCTCTTCCTCTTCCATCAGTTCCTGGAGCACTTGATACTTGTTTCTAACTGTAACCCTGAACTCTTCTAACTTCTGTGCATCTTTTAGGCATCCGGTGTCATACCTGTTGCGTTGGGGTGCTATTTCTGTCCAGTTCTTCTTTAGTTTCAGCTTGAGATGTGTAACGACTAGGTGGTGATCTGAGGCAACGTCTGCACCTCTTTTCACTCTCACGTCCTGCATAGATCTTCTGAATTTCTTGCTAATGCAAATGTGGTCTATCTGATTTTCTGTCGAGTGGTCTGGTGATATCCACGTCGCCTTGTGAATCCTTCTGTGGGGAAACACCGAGCCACCTACGACCAACCTGTTGAGAGCACACAGGTCTGCCAGTCTCCCCATTTTCGTTCATTTCGCCAAGCCCATGCTGTCCCAGCACCTCCTCATATCCATTGTTATCGCTTCCTATCTTGGCGTTAAAATCTCCCATCAGGATGGTGACGTCTCTTTCTGGACAAGTATCAATCACGGATTGCAGTCTGTTGTAGAACTGGTCCTTGTCTTCATCTTCTCTGTCATTTGTCGGTGCGTAGCACTGGATGACATTCATGTTGATTCTCTTCTCCTTGGTTCGGAAGGAGGCAGTGATAATTCTTGGCCCATGAGCTTCCCATCCGATGAGCGCCTTCTGTGCTGCTTTTGACAGCATCAGGGCCACTCCTTGGGTATGTGGGCCGTCTTCCTCCTCGTGGCCTGAATACAGCAGCATCTCACCCGAGTTCAGTCTTTTCTGTCCGGATTGGGTCCATCGTGTCTCGCTAATTCCAAGCAGTGATAAGTTGTAGTTCCTCATCTCTGCTGCTACTTGGGCAGTCTTGCCCGTTTCATACATGGTCCTTACGTTCCATGTTCCCACTTTGATAGCCTTGGTTGTGAGAAGGGTAGTCGGCCTTGTAGTTTCCAGAATCCTCCGGCTTTCACCACAAGACGTCATCTGTCTTCTTCGCGAAGAACCTTCTCTCCCAAGAGCTGAGACTACTTGAGTTATTCTTGTATGCGTTTCTGTAGCTGAGTGCTTTTTTACGGGATGGGGTTGCTGGCCCCATGCCCAACCCTCCTTCTTTCTCATCCGGGCTTGGGACCGGCAATGGCGGAGTTCCAACTCTGTGTAGAGCCCAGAATATCAATATGCATCGTCATTGAAAAGGCCATTTGACAGAATCAAGAGAGGATGGCCTGAGAGAAGGATTCCCCGTGCCCTATGGTAATTTTTCGAAAGCTATTAATAGTTTCGTGCCATGCTGTGAAAGTTACGAAATCACGTCACTTGAATTGACCAATCAGGTAGCGCTCTTAAAATTACCCAGCTATGGACTGAAAATTAAAAATAGTTTTCAAAACAATATCATTGGAAGAGACCCATGTATGGGGTGATGCTTCTCTTAGATCATCCTCTCTGGACAGAGTATATGAAATAATCAAAACGGGGCAGGAGGGCGATATGCTCTAATCTCGTACCCAGATCCCACTCTGTATGACACTGAAAAGTGGCAGAGGGTGATCTGGGTACGCGAAAATTAATCATATTGACTTTGGACCTGTCCTCTCTAGTCAATTCTCGGATAACAAATTGTATATTTCTGTCATTTGCTTTCAAGTGATTAAAGCCCGGATGGAGTCTGAGATTATGAGAAACGGCTTGCCTCGTTTACGAGTGCGCATAGTGCGCATGTACAAGCAGGGAAAGGTCAGTATCAACAGCAGAAGTCAGCTACTGGATAAGAGAGGCCAAGAAATCACGTGCAGCTGCAGCAACCTGAAGGCCAATAGAGTGTACTTGATTCTGGGTAAAGAGGACAAAAGAAAACGTGTGCTGTACCTGGACAACTTTTCGACGGCTTTGGAGTGGAGCAAAAATGGAAGATCGTACGTCAGAGCCTACAAGAAGAAAGCCTCTTGTCCTGAGAGAAGGTCGCGTTAGAAAGAACATCAAGATACAAGGGACAAAGATACTGATTACAAATATTTGCAAACACTAAATAGATTAGGAAGTCGCTATTTAGGAGCTGCATCTGCGAGAAAGTGAAAATATTTGCTTAATGATAGAGCAGTTTTCAATGGAGTGTCGTTAACGTGAAACCAAAACCCAAGAAATTACAATGGCCAATCAAAACAAACGTAAACAACAGAACGAACCAATGAGAAACACGTAACCGACGCCAAGCGCGGGAAAACGCGTGCGACCAAGTCGCGTTTGGTTTGGTTTTGCATTGATTGGTTGAGAAGTTTTATAGCAATCATAAAACGTAATAAAGCAAAACCAAAGCAATTTAGTGATTACTTTCGACAGCCAATTGAAAACCGCTTTAAATTGTTATAAAACAACTAATCCAGTTGATATAGCAACTGAGTTAATCCGCTGTTAAGTTTGGTGAGAGTTTTTTTACGATAACACACGTACATTTATTAAAATATTTTAGGACTCAGTCTTTGGACCAAAATAACCTGGCGCATGTGAGCCTTGCCAATGCCACTTGTATTCATTAGTGTATTCACTTGTATTCATTTCGGTGAGTCCGTCGCTTAGTTTCGGCAAGAAGAAACAAAAAACAAACTTTAACTCGAGCAATTTCAGAGTGTTTCCCAGTTATATTCTCTATACTTGTATTATAGTAAGTAGCTCAGAACTGGTATTTTTAAAATATGCAAGCATGTTGCCGCGCCCTGGGAACCAGTCCAACAGTTGGCTTAGCTTGTCGTCATGACGACAAAACCGCGGGACAGGCACTTACAGTCTTTTTTATTTCTTTTCTTTCTCTCTTGTACTTTTAATACTTTTAAGATAAATGTCCATTAATTTCTCTATTTCAGATCTGCAAGGCAAAATCTATGCCATATTTTGACGGTTTATAAGTTAAACTAAAAATAACTGTAAGTGACAAGTGTGTAAAATAAATTGCTTCAAATAGCTTTCAAAACCTACAGTTTTTCATTGCTGTGTGCGAAGTATTCAACAGATTGAGGGGTTTCAAAAGACTGTAACGTAGGCAATATCGTCAGAAAATGACATCGATTAGCGGAAAAAGATTTTAGCAAACAGGCCCCAGACTCCTGTGTACATTCGGCCAGGCGCGCGCAGGAACGGAAAGGGGTTGCATAGGAGCCTGGAGAGACTCCGATAAAAAAAAAAAAACTAACTACTAGAAACTATTTTGGTGAAAAAAAAAATCGTCAATCGTAGAATAGATGAGGTAATGGCTCGCCTCAGACTTTGAGCGAAGATTCTCCCCCCCCCCCCCCTAAGTTTAGTTTCGATTTCGTATCAGTACGTTTAAGTGGCCTCATAATAATAATAACAACTTCATTACGTAAGCATATCGATAAAACCAGCCGTGTGGAAATGTAAACAAAGAGGAACGATACAAAGGTTGCATTTTACCCTCGGGGTAGAGATTCGAAAATATACTAAAATAATCAAATTTCTCGCGTTTATGTGACAATGCAATTTGTCAGAGCTTATGTATGAATTAAGAACTTAGTTTACCGAAAACATTTAGATTTACATGATTTAATTGATAATGAAAGGTAAAACATTACATTTTTATTTCTCAAGATGTATACAGCGTCACTATTTCTGAAGGTTCTTGATTCAGTGGTTTCGGTAGTTTCCCGCATAATTAGCGGTTGTAAGTCGCATTAGGCAGTTGGAGTCAGGTGATATGAGGTAATCTGGAGTCCAGTATTGAACATGACAGGGGCACCCAACGGATCGTTTCGGTGGAATATCTGTTCGGAAGGCTTATAATCGCCTCAGATATTCGGTTAGGGAAATGTCATCTCGAACTTTCTTAATATGGAAAAATTAATGCCGTTTGTTTTCGTAGATATAAAAATGTCGTTTTGGGTACAAAAAAATGGTCAGCTAGGATTTTCGGAAAGGAAAATTCAGCTCATAAATTCGGGTAATAAGATTTCAATCCCTAAAATTTTCTGTAGTTTGAAAGTTCAGCTAACGTATCCGAACGGATACATTTTTCTTATTGTTTAAAAATAAGTCATTAAACTGCACAAAAAGCACAGTTGTAACGTAAAAATGACCTTCCGACACCTACAGGAACATTTTGTCGTTGGGTACCCCTGACATGAGCTCATAAGAAAACAATTGCTCCAAATACGTAGTCACTAGAAAACTGTTTACAAAGAATATTTGATCATTTTTCAAGTAAAAAAAAACCCCTGTGAACAAGGCTAAGAGACAATGTAGAACTAATTTATTCCTCAGGACTGCATGCAAATGCATGTTAACTTTTCTGTGCTATCAGCAATGAATCAGATCAAATACGTGCTGTTTCGTAAGCTAACATCAGATACATTCATTCAATTACCAGCTCGAGTGTATTATCTGCAGAAAATATATATTAATAATGTTAAAAACAGAAAGGAATATTTAAAAAAAAACTCGGTTTAAACGTCAGAAATTCAAAGGCAAAATTATGACGCGATTTTATGGCCAGCAATATCAGCTGTGTTGTTTGTTTTTATTTCTCTCGAATCGTGGCATAATATCAATTAGCTCAATTACCGAGCATTTGTTATGCAGTGGATTGCTAACGAGTCATGCGGAATGAACCAAAAAGTACTTGAGACGATACGTCACTGAAACGGAGAGTGCAAACATGAACTGATTATTTTCGTCGCTGTGACGAAAAAATGTTTATAAAAAGAAAATCTAGGGGAAGTATATTTTCACTTAGCAGCAACTGGGTTTTCGAATGTTGAATTAGCAAAAAGACTTCAATTCGGATCGAAGCCGTAAAACAGCAATGTTCGACTTGTAAACTGTAAACGGTTACATTTTATGTTACGCTATTTTAGTACAAAATCGTCTATTAAACAAACAGCACCACTTGAAAGTACTGCTCAATAGATTTCATTTGAGTGGTCACACACTAGGGTTTCATCCACAGACTTAAAAGGTACAATCACATTCACTCGAGGTTTGACTCTGGGAGCGAAAGGGTTGATATAATTCTGTTTGTTTACAACAGGTTTTCGATCATCCCATTACAGTGTATAACTGTGCTGTATGTCCTATCCTTGAGCTGCAGTAACCAAGTGGACGGCGCAAGACCTAAAGTTGCTTCTCTTTCTTCATTCTCCGAGACTAACGATACATCGAGGATGACGAGCATTATTACGGAACCGCAGAGCTGATCCGCGACGTAAAGGCAGACAAGGAACCCTTCAGTTACAAAACATCATCGAACCAGGAAGAAAATACCGGCAGCGAAGACCCCATTATGGAAACGTTTTCCCAGAAGTGTCAAAAGCAATAATTGTATAAAAAGATTTGTTTACCGCGTTATTTATGATTATTTCTTTCAGTTTCAGTTTTTTTCAGTTTCAGTTTTTTATTATTATACACTGTTTGTCAAAAAGAGAAAATACAGAAATACAGTACAATCAAAATACATAAAGAAAAAGAAGATAAAATCAAAATTGTTACAGAATATGTGCACAGTGACCAAAGTAGCTTTCGCTTTCGAGTCTTGCAATTTTGCAGTTTTGCAATTCCAGTCTGCAAGAAAAGAAAAGGTTGCAAGGAGAAGAGGCGAACAGTAAATTTTTCAAACAACAAGACTTTAGCAATAACTTACGATTGTTATAAATGAAGAAATCATATTATAAAACTAGGCCGGGTTTAAATAATATTTAATATCATTATTTATACTATAGTACTGACTTTAAATAAACACTGGGTCGATGCAGTTGAATTAAAATAAGTTAATGAAGTATTTTGAAACTAATTTGCTCAATCACACAATTTACGTAATAGCCGTAATATAAATAAGCAATGCATTCGAAAAGTTACTGATGTAGAAAAAGAAGTAAAGAACCGTGATAGACTGCGTTTATAAGATCCATCGGGATTAACGAAGAACAAAATAAAAATATATATTTCTTGTAAATAGTTGAAACGCGTGGCCGCCATCTTTCGTTGAATAAAGCCTCCTTCCTGCAATCTGGTTGGCCGTATTTTCGTGCGAGATATCGAATATGTTTACCCATCATAAATGCCTGGCACGGGTTGTTCAAAGGGTGGCAGTCATCTGGATAAGTTTATAACTGGGTTCACGAGTGTACTTATAACCAAGCTGCCAAGTGCCTTGAGTACTTGTGAACTCTCCCCATTTTTTGCTTACTACAAAGGTTGGACGAACGAATAGAGGAAACTGAAAAGACTCAGGTTCACAATCTTGATTTCAAACCTGGCTGGCAAGGCCAAAAGTTGTCAAAGTTTCAGCGACAGTTGCGGTGTAAGTTTGGTAACTGGATTACTTTGTTTCACATCATATCAGCTGAACAAGAAAACCGGTGAAAACCCTGCAAAATTTTAAGCGTAGTCAGCGCTTCTTGTTCCTTCCGGCCCAATAAGGGAAATAAAAATTAACCAAACGTGACGTCACTTCCGTGTTCATGAAAGTAAAAAAGAGCCAGCCATCAAATGTTAAGACTTGACGCCACTTCCGGTTTTAATCGCGTTTTTAAAAAGCCTAATGTGGCAAGACGGTTGTAATAAAAATCAGTTAAAAAACAAACAATTAATATAGAGAGCGATAACCCCCCCCCCCCCCCCCCCCCATTCACGGGAGGAAACTCAAGGCGGAAAGCAATTTAAGGATTTTGGAGTTATATATTATTTGGTGAATACCGTTAAGGTATGGCTCATGAATGTCTAGTTTAAGCGTGAAAGCTTATGGCGTCGTAGTACAGGATTTTTGTCCACTGGCCAGAAATATTACTCGATTTTCTAATGGATTTCGTCTTAACTTCTCTAGGGATACTCGGCGCACAAAACATACGTTTTCAGAAAAAAAAGAATTGAAAAAAACCCATAGATGATAATTACAAGTATAGTGCATTTGGCAGTTTAAGTGAAAAATGCACATGCGTTGTTACTGTCCTTTGTGTGCATAAGAGCTCTTATTTTCATTTATGTTTTGTCAGCAGTTTCCATATAAATTCAATAAAAGTCAGCTATTCGTATAAAAAGATCATATGTTCTATCTCATAATGGTGTGATTACTATCGTCTATCATGGTTGAGTGATTAAAGATCGTATGTTCCATAATGGCGTGATTACTATTATCTATGGTTGATTGATTACCCAAGAGTTCAGATAAATAATACATTAATTATATCAGTTAATGACATATTACACTTTATAGTAACTGATGTGTTGCCAAGCCGTTTTCAGCTTTGGTGACTTAGCATTTAGCAAGATTCAGTGCTAATTTGTTCCTACTTTACTGAATCACGTGATTGACGTGAAATTTTACCCCAAAGCGTAGTTATGTTTCTGTTCTAATTATAAGAGAGGCGGTATGGCCGATCGAATCAATCGAAAATGTGAAATGAGGCCGCACTGAAGCGAGGTATGAAGTAGAACATGATTCAGTACAACACCAAGAAACTACTCCAGTTATGGATTAAGATTTATTTATAAATAGCTCGTCTGGTACAGACGTACATTTTTAGCTACCCTTAATACATATCAAGTTTGTTGCTGTTGTCTTTGGCGGATTTACAATCAGTATAAATAATCCAGTTATCCTACTATCTTAACATTGTACTTGTTCATGCACTTGATTCACCACAACTGGCGATATATGGGCAAGTGAAGTTAGTTGTAAAGCAATTTATAAAATCGATTGTTTGACCATTCAGGAAATACATCCCTTTCTACAAACAAAATATTTAACGATTGTCACTGGTCTAGTACAGACGTACATTTTAAACTCCTTTAATACATGATGTTAGATCATTTCATCGTTGTTGTCTTAATTCGCGGATTTACAGTCAGTATAAATAATCGAGTTATTCCACATTCCACTATCTTAACTTTGTACTTGTTTATCCACTGTATTCACCACAACCGGTGATATATGGGCAACTGATATTAGTTTTAAAACAATTTTTAAAAGAGATTGTTACCCCGCTTGTCGGAATACATCCCTGTCTACAAGCATGAACTTGAATGGATATGTTACATAAAGAAACCGCTCTGATGCTTTTAGTACACCGCGAGTTTGGCAAAATGATTGGTTGTTGTGCATCGAGTTCTGCTTTTATGGTTGCGCAGGTGATCTTTCCAGGTGCTGTGTTTGCTTGTCTCCTGGAAGAAGGCAAAGTAGCTTGATGTCTGGCGCCAACGTAACCAATGGAACCAAACGATACAGCTAACAACACATTGACTGCAAACATATTGGCGATCTGAAACAAATCCAAGGAGAAACACAGCGAGGTAAGCGCACCGTTCAGGTTCATTTCATAACTTTTTTATGCCAACTTGATCTCTTCATAATCTACTTAATTTTAATTATTAATCAGGAAGAAGAGTTGCAACTGCTGTAAATACATGGGTACCTTTTCTCGGTATATAAAATAGTTTAATGTGACCTAAAAAACTGTTTGCAAGCTAAAGAAAAAAAAAAGCCGCATTTTATTTTGACTTGAAAGAACCTGACTTGACACTCAAGGACAATCGAATCTATTTTTTAAATAACTGTTATTCAGTCTAACATAGATGAGCAGACCAATTCTCTATGTTTCTTGCAATGCAATGCAAACCAAACCAAAAGGGATGTAGCTATTTGAATGCCAGTGAGAACTGAAAATCACATGAAACTGAGATCTTACCAAGTTGACCATATTGTTGTTCTTCGAGTCCTTGAAAACAAGTTTCTTCTAAATTCTTCACAAGCTTTGCTGACTTTTAAGTGAAGATTCTCTCTTCAGGATCAGCCTTTATATACCCTCCATAAACTAAAAATAAATACTATTTTTCCTTCAGGTATGAGATATCGTTTCATATTAAACAGTGTTATTAACTGGCGTGTTAAATCAGTGACGTAATTGGAAGCTCAATATAGTAAAGCTAGATTGCAACGATTATCAACATAAATTTTTAATTTTGCTTAACATAACAAAAGATTCAATTACGATTATAAAGAAGGTTTGCTTTTCTTCCATGTATATTAACATATATTTTCCGAAACGGAAAAAATGGGGAAGTGAATATGTCATTGAGCTATTATGATCTGACTTCCTTTGAGGCATTTCCTGGGCATTATCGTTCAGATGGAGGACCGTGAAATTGTCATTATAGTTAAGATAAAAACTACATTTTTAACCATAATTCCATTCTGTTTGTTATATCCTACTGAAGTTATAATTTAGTTAGATACTTTAATGATTCAATTTATTCCTAAGGAGTAAAAGTTATACTGTATTTTTTTTTTCGCAGAAGTAGAAATTTGTGAGATGTGTTATCTACGATACTTGTTATCAACAATCACCGAGCCATGAAATCGTTAAAAACAGCGTGATAATGAGTTTCGTAGACGTAACAAAAGAGTTTTTAATAGATTTTAAATGCTGAAACAAGTCCACCCACCCACCATTAAACCTTTAAATATACACCCTCGGGCTGTAAATTACGTAACATCCGGTTTCAAAGGATCTTACTCGGTCTCATTGGCACTCTGTTTCTACTAGTTTCCCTAGTTGAAGAATTTACCCGTGCTATTTTTGAAGAATCTTTTGGTTTTAATTGTGTTTTAAGTAACAATGATCTGCGTGAAGTCGTAAGCAAAACGAGTTTGTGCGAGTAAAGGTCTCAGTAAGTTAATAATTAACACTTCCTGTTGCGAAATACATACTTAACCTGAAAAAAATCTTAATACTACCGACTAGAAACCAGCTATTGACACTTGAATCAGAATAAATGATTGTGTTTCGTGTCTTAAATTAGGGTTCCCAGGGTTCCTTTGTGATATGAAAATTGTGACGTCATCAGCTCTACCACCTGCCTAAAGTTGTTTATAAAACAATTGTTTATTCCGACTGTTAAAAATAAACAAGCATTGCAACGGGAAGTGCTAAAAACATCATAATTGACTGTCGTTTGCAATGCAAACTCAAGAATGCCTTTGTTTATGATTTCATGGATAAGTGCCTAAAGAGAGCCTTTAGGTTAATCATAATACAAGTGCTAAGAAAAACAAAAATTATAAAGTCAAATTATAAGTTACTTAAACTGTGCAGAATGAGTTTCCTGGCTTGGTTAGAAAACCTAGGCTTTATTTTGAAAGGATTCCGCGTATATTTTAAGCTTAAAATGTGGGTGTCTTGCTGCAGCGTTAAAAATACCGTTTAATTTGTTGTTTGTTGCGGCTCTGACACCCACGCTCTTTCATGGCTCAGTGACTTATAAACAATTGTATGTGTCCTGTGTAAAATCATTCCACTTTTCCAAAGGGCTATTTTTATTGTTGAAGAAAAATGCATGGGTAACGTGTTTCCCTTATCACGAGCCAGATGAAAACTGCTCGTCGTTATAGGATGACACTTGTTCGCCTACAGAATGTCATTACCATTACCATTACCATTACAGAATAAAGCACAAACACCTCAAAGAAACAGTTAGGATCAGTTAGGATATGATAGCACGTGACATATTAACCTCTTCCACATCCGTCTGTTTCGAAAATATATATTAGCATTCATTATGCGGATCTCTATAATCATAATTGATTTTCTTTTGTATGAAAGGGAAAAATAAAAAGAATGGTGATAGGAGTTGAAGAACCACCCAACCTTACTATATTGTGACTTCCTTTACGTCAAACTACATTAACTGATATGAAACGATATCTCACACCATAAGGAAAACAATAATACTTATTTTTAGTTTATAAAGAGTATATAAAGCTGATCCTGGAGAAAGCGTATTCAAAAATATCCAGTAAAGTGTGAGAAGAATTTAAAAGATATTTGTTTGCAAGGACGAAAAGACTACAAAATGGTCAACCCTTCACAACTGGTAAGTTTTTACATGTTATATTGTTCTCCTGGAATTCAAATAGCTACTTTCAAAGTTGAGTTCCTTAATCGGATCGATGCAGTGTCAGGTTTTTCGTAGAAATAATTTTATCATTACAAAATGAGATTGCATTGTTAAAGGGACACTGTCCCGGGTATTTGCTCAAAACTGTTATAAATGCATGAAATGGTCCCTAAATCTATGAAATAAGAACTTAATAACCTATAACTAAATGATAAAAAAGCAATTTCTTCAAGAAATTCCATACTGCAACAAAATTTTTGCAAAATTTCAAAGATTTCCGAGCCAAATTTGAAACTTGACTTGACCTGACGTTTTTTCAAAAATCCATATTGCAATCCATTTCCATCCTCGCTGTCGTTCGTCATCCTCACTTCCTAATGGGTTCCTGTCATTTGTCGAGGGTTATGCTACAGAATCAAACCATTATTGATCAACTTCCTATGATCTAGATATGTTTCTGAGCTTCCCAAAATCATGCTAAAATCAGGACAGTGTCCCTTTAAGGTCAAGTTTTGATCCCGATGTTTATTTGTTATACAATATTAATCCTATAATTCCTAAGGAGATGACCAATATGAATTAATAAATTCAATATCAATATCAATATCAATATCCAAACAGACTATTCACGAGAACAAACTATTCAACTTGGGTATTTTGTCATTCTCGTAAGTAACAGGACATCAACTGCAGTCACTTTGCCCTGAATACTTACAAGGCTCAGCGCTATAAGAATTGTCGTGTTTTGTTTGTTGGTTTGTTTGTTTAATTTGTTTCGGAATTTGCAATGGTAAATCAAATTCAAAGACCGATGAGTAAGGAGGAAGGGCCTTTTTAAAATACGTGTTACCATCAGACAAAAGCGAATAGTCCATTTTACAGTTGTGTGCTTAGAATCCAGGCCTTTGAACAGAAGTGAGGCTGGAGGTGACTTTGTTGTGATACAAACCTTCCTTCTTTTCAAATCGTAAATTATTCTGTTCATGTAAACTAGTTTCTGATCTCTGTCATCTCATGGTCACCCTAACCTCACTTTCATGCAGAGGCTTGGTTACATTTCACAGAACTGTAAAATGGTCTATTGACAATTCGAGTTTTATACAGTCTTTAGCCGACTGAAAGGCTATAGTTTACGTTACACCATTTTAATAAGAACATTTCCAATTAAAATTAGATAGAACATTTTACGAGACGGTCAGATTATCGATGCTCAAATTACATTGAGTACACTTTATGACATCATAGCATCTTACCCCGCTGTGTTTCTCCTTGGATTTGTTTCAGATCGCCAATATTTTTGCAGTCACTGTGTTGTTAGCTGTATCGTTTGGTTCCATTGGTTACGTTGGCGCCAGACCTCAAGCTACTTTGCCTTCTTCCAGGAGACAAGCAAACCCAGTACCTGGAGACATCACCTGCGCAACCATAAAAGCAGAACTCGATGCACAACAACCAATCGTTTTGCCAAACTCGCGGTGTACTAAAAGCATCAGAGCGGTTTCTTTATGTAACAAATCCATT
Organism: Desmophyllum pertusum; assembly: GCA_029204205.1. NCBI lineage: Eukaryota > Metazoa > Cnidaria > Anthozoa > Scleractinia > Caryophylliidae > Desmophyllum > Desmophyllum pertusum. The sequence goes on along the minus strand of MU825438.1, from coordinate 164,313 downwards.
CAAGCTCATGATTGTAGACAGGGATGTATTCCGATAAGTGGGGTAGCATTCGCTTTTAAAAATTGTTTTAAAACTAATATCAGTTGCCCATATATCACCGGTTGTGGCGAATACAGTGGATAAACAAGTACAAAGTTAAGATAGTGGAACGGTGAAATAACTCGATTATTTATACTGATTGTAAATCCGCGAAAGACAACAACGATAAAATGATCTAACATGTATTAAAGGAGTTTTAATGTATACCGTCTGTACCAGACCAGCTATTTTGAAAATAAAAAATTGTAACATTCTACGACAGAAGTATTTTCTTGGTGCTGTACAAATATAATTATTTGACTCTTGTTTTGCTGGCTTCTATTACAGTGCTGCAGTACTGCACCTTTTTTATCTATTTATTTTTTAGCAAAGCACCTTTCCTGGGAACAGATCACAAAACAACGGTGACCCATTTTTTTAGCTACGAATTAAGTCACTTCATGGATTGCTATTCACCACCAAGCAAAACAAAATGGCTTCCCCGCCGTTTTGCTTCGGTGACGCGCAAAAACGAGGTCGCTGTAGCTCTTTGTCTTATCACATTGTTGCCTTTATATATAATTAGCAGTGTTTATTAGTGGGTTTTTTAAATCTCTAAAAATGCCGCAAAAATGCGGTACTGAAATGATTTGTTTACTATCGAACAATAAGAGCAAGTAAATGATAATGTCGGCTCAAAAAAGCGGACGCCTTCGGAGCGATGCTCCACTGTCCGCGTAATACAAGATGTCTGGTTAAAGTCCTGGCCAAACGGAGACGCAAGTAAATGCAAGTTGCCAACTTGCGGCTACTTGCGTCTTCGTTTGGCCAGGACTTGCGTCAGTGCACTTGCGTTGACTTGCGATGACTTGCATTCACTTTGATCGAGATCAAATTTGCGCACAAGTAGACCCAATACAAGTTGTTCACCGTTTGGCCACACAACGCAAGTCAACGCACGTTTTGTTGTTTACTCCAAGTACTGAATTGCAACGCGCGCAGGAGCATTGAAATTGCTTTTTTGCGACCCCGCTTTGCGTGCACTTTGCATCGGCTAGTAAACTTGCGAGTCCGTTTGGCCACTCAACGCAAGGCTGTACGCAAGTTCATATTTCAAAAACGTGTGTCTCCGTTTGGCCAGGTCTTAATAGAGGTATTATTTTTACAGTAAATAAGGCAACTGATAAATTGTGGGACTTTTAATACTGTCCGCTATAAGAAGGGTGCCCGCTTTAATACAGGTTTGACTGTAGTTGTTAATGACCAAACTTTCTCCGTCCAGATGCAGAAATATTGGCAGAGTTTTGTTCACATGGCACCAAGATAAACCATAGTGGTCCGTATGAAAAGCAAATTGCCCGATTCAATTTATCGCGCGTAGCAGAAAAATAATAACGAATAATGTAGAACCATTGTCCGGTCCGTAAAATTAACAGTTACAGGAAAAAGGCCATTTTAAAGCCGACTGAATAAGTACTGTACTTTATTGTCCTGAAGAGAACCCTGAGAGGTTGAAAGTTCTAGACAAGCCAGCGAACTTTTTCATGCTCCGAACTGTTGTAATATATAAATCTAGAAGAAAATGTACTTTATTGATGATATGTTAGAAAACTCCGAATTCAATGCAATTATTTTCTAACAAAAATAGTTATTTTTGCAAAGGGAGACGACGCGCGCGACCAGTTCATTTTCAACTGAAATGAATCTTTCAGATTCCATCCATGTATTGGTTCAGATCTCAAGGTTTCGTAACGGAAAAGCGAATTTTAGTAGCATCCCAGGGGGTATAATAAAAGTCATCCGAAGAGCTGCTTAACAACAAAGGCCTCCAACAGTTTCCAGAGTAATGCAGCTCTTGATATTCCTAACACTGTATGTACAACGCCAAATTAATAAACTATGTTTCTTGGTGATTTAAATAATTAGACAGGAACTTTGGTGAAGGCAACAACTCGACTTACGTTTTACAGAAAATCTACGTTTTGATGAAATTTCCGTTCAAAGAAAACTTTTAGTTTGTTAGCGATATCGGAGAGTACTGAAGATTCTGGTAACATTTCTGCGTATTTAGTATTTAGCTATTGTAAATAAATCCGAACTAAGACGCAAAGGATGTTGAAAGCCTTTACAACATTTAATTTCCTCGTTGGATGCCCCAACATTCCCATCAAGCAAAATTTAAAGCCTGGTTTTCACTAGCGACGCAAGCACAAGCGCAAGCAACATACGCAGACGCAGTAACGTGTTGATTTGTCCTAAACAAAAGGCACTGATGATCAACGTGTTACTGCGTCTGCGTATGTTGCTTGCGCTTGTGCTTGCGTCGCTAGTGAAAACCAAACTTAAGCATACAATTCCCATTCAAGAGCGATGATCTGCTAATTTTTCTTGACCGGAATATACAGCAAGTTGATTATTAAGTAGACGAGCGAGAACCAAAAATAACACTTACAAAATTCTCTAATATTGCACGTTATTTCAATTTTCTAAGACATGGAACATGGATGAAACGATCTCAGGAGACATTTTTCATGCAAATTAGCCACTTGAACCAAAACAATGCGCGAAACGAATCACAAAATATGAAATGCAGAATCAGCAGTTTTCAAACGGATGTTAACTCACTTTTTATTCCGAGAAAAACAAGTTCCCCTATTTTAACTCAACCGAAGGACTGTTTCAGAAAAATGAGACAATCCTTTCAAAGTTTTCTTTCAGTTCGCTGTTTTAAATTATGCCCGACCTATTTTCACGGTTGATTAATTCGGTCGTAGGTTCAATAGCTAGCTAGCTTTGGTTTATCGATATGTTTGGATACTTTTGGTGATTTTGTATGCCTCGTTTAGCAAGGCTCAACATCGGCCATTACTATATATTACTCCTCATGATATCTTGTAAACAAAATTTGGTCAAGTTATGAAAACAATCCTGTTATTTTCCATGATATTTAACTCCTCTTCCGGCTTGTTTCAATCTGTGGGGGTAGTCAATTGATTAGGTCATAAGCTTTGAATTCAAATTTATTGTATTGTTATCTTCGGAAATTAACAAAATCTTCCAAAACAAGACAATATCTGATATTCAAATGAAATTTCTATATCATTCCGTTCCACCCTAGTCTGAAGTGTCAGCCGCCTCCTCGCTCCAACCCCCCCGTCCAGAAGTGCTGACAACAACCCATGCAGTGCTAATAGCAATAAGTATCAGAGGGAATTATTTACAGATTTTATAATGGCCATGCAGATTAGGCATTAAACTTCTATTAGTTTATTGAATTGTTTTGTTTGTTAGCTGACTAAGGTCGTGTTCTATTGGGATCAACCGTTTCAACTGCAACCGGTTTAGGTTTAAACAGTTGAGGTTTCCCAATAGAACACTTTTCCAACCGTTTTCGGTTAAAACGGTTGCAACGGTTGAAAAAGTTGATCAACCAAACCATTCCCAATAGAACATGAAAAACCCAACCAACCCAACCAACCTAAAACGGTTGCTCCTAATAGAACACGACCTAAATATAGTTTACACTCGAGCTCTGTTGAAATACAATGTAATGTAACGACGATCCCCCGATCACAGAAAATGTCCCACAACTTCATAGCTATACATGTAGTTTATAGTTTATGCCACTGTGAATTAACCCCGTTTTTCTCAAGATAATCCAGAAGTCAAGTGTAATAGTAATAGTGTTATCGAACGTTTAACTTACAACAGTAACTTTTGACTGAATGGCAAAATAAAAACGTCTATCTAAATGGAGTTGTTAAATATCAATTCAGGGTCTCCCGTTTTCCACTTCCCGTCTACGTCGATTCGCAGAGACGCAGATTTCCCATCCAGGCCTGCACTAACTTCCAAGCCACACAGCTGAAGCTTGGCAGCGAGGTCGTTAAGCAGAGACTGGAGGCCCATAGGTGGTCTGGCGATGAGGGCGATATCATCTGCAAATGCGCCGACGTTAACCCGTACTTCACCAACGAGGGTACCAAGCTGTGGGACTAGGTCAGCTAGGCACCAGTTCATGACCGCATTGTAGAGATGTACTGACAGCGGGCCAGCCTGGCGGACTCCCTGGTTCAGGCGGATCGGATTGTTACGTTCCGCGCCAATCCTTAGCACCGTATGGGCATCTCCGTAGAGCTCAGCTAGGTATCCAGGGAAGGGCGTTGGAACCCTCATACGCTGTGCCGCTATCAAGATGGAATGACGCGAAAGCCTTGATCACGTCCATGAAGGCAATGTTCAGAGGCTGCAAATCACGCTGGTGTTGGCGAATGATAGCTTGTAACAGCCAGATGGAATCGGCTGCACCGTCTCCGGCCCGGAGGGCCTTCTGCCTGGTGATGAAAGGGAGGTGAGACTCGAACCGTCCACCCGATTGAAGTATCCGATGGTGATATCCGCTAGCGTGATTGGTCGGTGTTTTGACGACAGCCTCGTATCGTGTTCTTTGGGGTTGAGCACGGTCTCTCAACGTCGAAGGACAGCAGGTTGGTATCCTGCAAGCAGCCACAGAATCGCTTAGGTACTTTGCTATCGTTGATGTCGATCGTGACAGTGGCAGCCATCTGAGCGATACTTGCCTTGGTACTACACCTTAGATATGACGCTGTAGTCACTACATGGGAACGAGATTGGTTGACTCCCACAACGTTGGCGGTTCTTTCTCTCTGGCTCGCTAAAAAAACATGGTTTCGAATATGTCTCAGTTCGTTAGAGTTTTGTTCCGAATCCAGTGCCGAATTTTTATGGCGACACCAATTGCATATTCAAGACCAGACCAATATAGCATCAAGGATTCGTGGTCTGCCACGGATTAACATTCTGAAATACAGAAAAACTGTATTTGCGATGCTATATAATGTGGTTGATGTCTTTGTCAACTACGCCCCATATGGTCTATGCTACGCAATAAGATGTTATTCCCCTGCAACACCACATAATTCGTGTTGCACTTGAAACTACGTTAACATTTGCATTTTTGAATTCTTCGTTCTCAATCCATTCATTTACTGTTGGAGAATAAGGAAAATAAGGTGTTTTGTTATTTCAACGTTTCGGCACAACCTGCGGGGCTCTGAACACAAATTATTTATACCAAGACCAAACACAGAAGCCCTCAAAAAGAGTTTCGCCTATAGGGGAGCTGTCTTGTGGAACCGTCTATCACCTCAAGCTAAGCAGGCTCCTAGTTTATAAAGTACCTACTATTTATTAGATGATTTTATTGTAATTAATTTTAATATTTATTAGATGATTCTATTGTAATTAATTGTAATAATTACTTAGCTAGTTATTATTTATTAGCTATTAATTTTATTGTAATTCATTGTAATTAATTGTAATCTGCACGGCTCCGTGGAAGAGCACAATTGTGAAATGGAACCCGTGGTTAAATAAAGGTTTTATTATTTTTATATTATTATTATATTAATTTTAAGACAACTTGGACGCCGAAGACAGTGTACCGGCTAGTCTTAAATCCGGTGCCCGCTTTTCGTTCGTCTCGTATTTTTCCATCGGAGAACGACCTTAGATTATACGAAACGGCTCTTTACCCCTCTGCTCTTTACCAGTAAGATTAATCAATCTGTTTTAATCGTAGTTAGTGGCTTTCCTCGTTTTCTCGGCCATCAATTCGATTAAGGCACCTCAAATTATATACCGTAAACTGCCGCTTATAAGCCCTGGGCTTATACAACTTCGTAAGGGGTTTTGGGTGGGCTTATAAACAGGGGGGGGGGGGCTTATATCCGGGGGGAGGCTTATAAGCGGAATAAAAAAACCGTTTCAAAATGAGCTGATATCATAAGAAATAAGTTGAGACGATACAGCATTATCAATTGCAAATACCCGGGATTGCAAGAAAGTGAGCCAGAAACGGGTAAAGATAACATCACTGGTCATGTCCCCAACGCTTAGCACAAGTTTACTCATTTGTCCATTCTTATTGTTCCGCAATCTTTCTAATTTTCTATTTGAAGTTGTACAGTGTTATGTGAAAGTGTTTATATTAAGGAAACAAGGAAAAGTAGACGATGGCTTATAACCGGGAGTAAATCTAATACACAAGTGAACCAAACAACAAGATGGGTGACAGGGACGAGCCATGCGCATGACGAAACTGACAATGTACCGCTGGCCGGTACTGGCGCGGAACATTTGTTGTTGTTGTTTACAGGTAGATGGGGGCTTATAAGCGGCAGTTTACCGTAATTATATTTAGAATTACTGTTTGTCTTTATAAATCCACTAATAGCGTTAATTTTTGGTGAGAAATACACAGGATCACTGTTCTTTCTGTCGGACCAAAAAATTATCTATAGGTTGAATATCAATCTAAAATTACGACTCTGATATTTTGAAGCTATTTTAGGTCGAGGTTCTAATTCTGGCTAGCTCTCACAAAACCTCTACTCAGACTTTCTTGACAAGGTCGGCGCCACGGAGAGGCTTGAATACCATGTACTTTATTCTAGACCTTTTAAGGTCTAGAAAAAAAGGTCTAGAAAAACATAACTATCTTGGCATAATTTCCATTTTCACTTATCGAAATTAATTAAAAATGATTAAAAGTCAGAGAAAGTTACTCCAGGTTTTATATACATTGTACATAAATGTGGAATGTATGCTATGTACAATGCTATGTACATTGCCTTTCCTTGTGGCCGTACTCGTTGGCTGGATTTACTACAAGACTATCGATAAAGAATAAAAGTTGTTGGCTTTACTTGTGTTAGTTGAATGTTGTGGTTAAGTCACAGATCAAGTTAATTTTAGAGTTCACCGCAGCGCAGAATTGTTGTTGTTTTTTTAATACAGGCTCACTCTTGACACAATGATGACACAAATTCCCCTATTTTGACTTGCTTTAATTACGATCATCATCATCAGTCCTTAAGACACCAAATGGCGTATAGGGTATCAATAAGGTCTCTCCAATCCTGGTGGTCCTTAACAAGCCGTGAAGCTTGCTCTCAGGCCGGTAAATTAGAGCTCGGAGTTCTGCCTCTGCAGTCCTCCTCCAGGTGGACTTTGGACGGCCCCTTTTTCCTTTTGCCCTCTGGGTGTTCATCTGAGAGCAACTTTGGAGATTTTAATAGTTTCTCTAGGAAGCCCGTGACCAATCCAGTGACATCTTCTTCTCGTTAGGATAATCCCCATGTCCTCCATTTACTGACGATACAAGAACTGTTTTAGAAAGTTGAAATATTCCTTTTCACTAATTAGATTCTTTGTTTGTTATTATGGTTAACGGGTAAAACCCACGCTAAATTTACGGCTTAGTGATCGCCATGGAAACGGCCCGGGTAAGGCTCAACATTCGTCATACGAACAAATGTGCTATATTCGTTTCTTTATAATATCGTATAAACATGTACAAAATCTGCAACCGGTATTTAATCAATGTGAATCAAGGTGAAAGTCCATGGAACAATTATGGAATTGTTATATTTGGACCTTGAATAATCTCTATCAGGAAATATCATAAAGTGGCTGGAAGACACAAGTATCGATTATACATTGTATATTGATTTCCATTTCTTGGAGAGTTGGACGGGTATTTTTCCAGTACTCCTAACTATACACCTTCAGGAGCGTCTACACTCTGAAAGATGTAACGCTTCTGGAATCATGGTAGATATACCTTGAACCCTATATCAAATGAAAGCTTATAAAATTGGCTACAAATGTACATGTATATAGTTATAATTTTCTATTGTAATGAATCGGCACTGGTTTTCCCGTTAATCCTTTAATAAAAGCGTGTTGTTGTTGTGATATTCGATTCCCAGACCAGTTGTACAACATTTTGTAAACTGAGTGGAACAAATCTGAAGAAACGCACACGAATGACCATTAACAATTAACTATCGTCTCAACAAAAATCGAACATTTTCCCTTAAAGTTGAAATTTTTAAAAGTTGCTTCTATCAAGCAAAAATTTATTCCGAGCAAACAACACGAGACGTCTTTACTCCCCCTCCATCCAAAGCCCTTGAGTAAACATATATTTGAACTCGCCTGAAAGCCCAAATTTCCGGTTAAATTTTCCGTGCCATATTTACCTGTCAATATTTATAGAGTTCCATAGATTTTCGTCACACGAAAGTTCATCATCTAAATGCCAATCTCAACAACTTCTTAATTTGGACCGATTTTGCCCAAATTTGAAGGTATATATTGCAATCTTAATTTCCTCACCATAGGTTTTGCTACTATCGTACTTTTCCAAGTTTATCATGAAAGTTCATCATCAAAACGGCCATCTAATTAAGCCCCTTCCACACGAGCAAGTTTTCCTTGACAAGTTTTCACTTGACAATTTTTCCTTGCTCGTGTGGAAAGGGAACAAGGGCACTTGTCAAGGAAAAAATTGCCAAATTTCCCTTTCCACACGAGCAAGGAAAAATTGTCAAGTGAAAACTTGTGATTGGGACCAATTTTTCCCTTTGAAGGTATACTGTCATACTAAAAATCAAGCTTGACGAGGTTTTACTACTATCGTATTTTTCCCAGTTGATGAATTGCTTTATTCTTGTCTACTTGGAAATTAATCTCGTTTCCAGATCTCTATTTAGGCGAGGCCCGAAGGCGAGATCTGAATCAATTCTTTTTTGTTTGATTGGCTGTTTAAACGGCCTCCTTCCCAAGCCCTTTTATGACTTTGCGCGGTAACTTCCTACTTTTGCTCTGCGAACGATCTCTGTGACCAACATTTCTGAAAATTTCAGCAACTTTGCAGAGTCCAAAAATATTCTTCCAAAACAAGATCTGGGAACAAGATTATCTGGCAATGTATTGACGTTGTCAGAAGAACTTCGGTAGCACTCAAGTTGATTGCTCTTGAATAGGATTATGAGTGTTAAATACTTCCTTGTTCTACGTTTAGGGAACAGTGAATCCAAAGGTCATCAAAGCTGCGGCCGTAATATCGATCTTAACAATGAAGTACCACTTAAAGAGTGTCTTGTCTGCTAATTATAATATTTAGTCCCAGACTGAAAAATTAAAAATTCCATGTAGTATGAATGCCTGACGAACAAAGTTACGTGCTACGTGCGGCAATTATAATTCAATTTGAGAACAATTTTGAAGCTGAGAGCTAATATTAATTAGTCACTATTTCAATTGAATGAGTCATGAAACAGGGACGAAACCGGGCTCGTTATACCTTTACATGCCAATTAGCCTGAGTTGTATCCAACTTGACTTAAATCTGAAACGCTAGCAGCATCAGGCCGCTTTTTGTACGGATATTATTATTTTTATTTCGAGCAACATTAATCCCCCTATTTTCTCTTTCAGGTGACGATCAAAGGACTCTTTCTGAAACAATCTTTTTTTATCAATTGTTTTCTTTGTTTGTTATTGTGGTTAATAGGCAAACCCCACGCTAAATTCACGGCTCATTGATCGCCATGGTTTCGATAGTTTGCCTAGTATGGATTCTTGCATGTTTAATGGGAAAGGCTCTGTATTTCAATACAGGTATATTTTATTGGCAAGATCAACATTCGTCCTAAAAAAGGAATGTGTTATATTAGTAGTCTCATAAAATGATCTCGACAAAATCTTAAATTGTTTAAGTATCAAGCCGGTCAATGCCCATGATATTTTACTTCTCTTCCGAGTTCTTTTAAACTGCGTAATAATATGCTTGATTACGTCATAATGTTTCAATCCAAGTTTATTAAATTGTTATTTTTGGACGTTCTTCTAATAGATCGGCTGGTAGAAACAGGAGAATCCTGTGAGATGCAAATGAGGAGTTTAGCGTATCATTCCGTTCCATCTCTCAAGAAGTACATCACGTACATGTGTTGAATATTCAGTGCTGTTAGCGTTTTTATTTGGAGAATATCACGAAAGACAGAAAAAGGGGAAACTTACTTCAACTGCAATTTATATCATGATACCTATGGATGACATAGTACCAGCCTATAAAAGCCGGGAAACTCGATGCCTTCATAACAAGCCACGAGCACAAGTTATTAGCGAAACAAGGAAGAAGCGTTTTTCAAGTGGAACACCGAGCCTACAATGTACAAACTAGTGGTAAGTTTTGTTTCTTGAATTTTGTCATTTCGCCCAACCCCAAGCAGTTAACTTGCTCATAGGCTAAATAGTTCTCCATGGCTACTCCATGGGCTCTTCTTTCGTACTAATTTAGGGAGCAGTAAGCACCGCAGACATTTTTGAGCCACGGACGGAAACCGTAAGGCGAATGTTCTCTTCTTTGCGCCTATTATCGACTTTTCGTCCGTAACGTAAAGTTGTAAATGCTAAAACGAGGCGGGCTTCCAAACTCATTGGTGAGGATTAAAGCGCGCCAAAAACATACCATTACCAGCTTGTGTTATCCTGTCTACTCTCAGCTTGTTTACTTCACTTGGTTCAGTTCACTGAGTTCTTTCAAATAATCAATAAGTTCGTTTGAAAGTTAACACAGATGTGTACAACTATTCCATCTAACAGAATAACAACTGAACATGCGTAATAAAAACCTGCCAATGTTCGACCTGGGCCTAAAATTCTATAATTAGACACAATACGATACAAATTACATTTTAGCAGATTTTTCTTTGGAAGAGCGAGTCGGCTTATTATTGGCCTGCCTTGAAGTATTTTTTTTATGTTACAGAGTCTTTACTAAGTATTCAGATATTACTGACTTACGTATCGTTTTCAATGTTACCGAATGCAGATACAGTATTTGATTGACTGCTTTAAACGCGCTATGCCGTCGCTATATTTGAAGTCATTTTTGCCAAGTACAAAATCACCTCAAAACTGAACAGTAAGAAAAGAAAGCCTCAAAATAACAGTTTACTAAGGTAGAAAAACACCAAAGAGGTAATAAGAAACCAAACAGGAACAAGGATGCTTGAGGATGGAGAAGATTAAGACGGATTGCGAACAGCAAACTTGAAAAAATTGGCCAATTTTTTCAAGATGCGCCATCCGCGACGTAGCTGCTTAAGACAATCATCAATACTATTGCTGGGGTGACACCCGGAGTAATACGATTTCTGATATAATGCAATTTGTAAATAGTCTCATAAACACACATTATTACCGTCTTTCTACTCTAACAGGCCTTTGCTTTGCTGGTCTCCTGCCTCGTCGCAACGAGTTTGCCTTGCGGTCAAGATTGGACAAGTTTAGCAAGTTGCCTTCAGATGGGTACAACTGGAACATCTTCAGATGACATTCTCCAGTTCATTCGTCGCCAAGGTTACATGATCGTTCCTCAGTCAAACCCTCCAACTCAAGAGCAAGACACAAAGAAGCAAAGTAAAAGATCGGTTTACACTGGAAAATGTCCTTATCAGATAGAAGTGAAAGATTTCGTGGACACAGTGCCGAGGTTTTTGAACGATGCCACGTGCAATGGTTGTGACGTCCGTTGCAAGCCCGTCTCCTACACCCATCAGCTGCTTCGCAAAAAATGCGGGAATTATTGGTTGTGGGAGGAACAAGAGGTGCGAGTTGCCTATGTTTTGGAGCAATGAAATGGACACACTAAAAGGGACCTAATCAACAAGTTAAAAAAAGTGTTCAATGACTGTTAATGAAAGAGGAAAACACTCCTTCTAACAAAATTCTAGATTATAAGAATAAAAACAGGGCCAGTAAGTCACAGCAGCATAATCTACAAACTAAATAGTGCTATGAACTTGTGGAGCATTTTCTGCAATCTGAGTTCGTTGTTTTACATGCTTTCAACGTTAATGTAACTTACATTTAGTCTGACAATCAAAACAATTCGATTAAAGTGCCTATAACCCTTAGCCAATTTCTTTTTTTCTCAAAAGTAGACATGGAAAATAATAGAAGTTTAACGTTACGTCCGCATGGCCATTCAAACATCTGCAAATGTTAAAGCAAGTTTTTTTTTCTCTTAATGTGATTTGTCGCTGCTGGTTTTATTTAAATAAAGGGTCAGAAATAAGGTTAACAATGAGTCACGAAATTATCCACAAGGCAAGTGGGATTTTTGTTTTGGGATAAAGTGCCAAATATAATATTTTTGTGGTATATATTATTTTACTGTAATTTGAATGCCGTATGTGAATAAAAGTACACTTGAAAACATATGAATTGAAGTTGCTAAAAATGATTTTCTTCTTTGCTCCTAACTTGGAATGTGCTCTAACGATTCTGTCTGGTTACCAAGGAAGGATAATAGTGATATCCATTCCGCATTCAGGGAAACCTCAATTAGAAGGCAACGCCCCCCTTCCCAACCAACCCATAATTTGATCAGGTTGCCCTAATTATTTGCTGGTTTCCATTCATACACCTGGATGGAGAGAGGCACAGTGAAAGTAGTGTCTTGCCAAAGAACACAATACGACGCCCCCGGATAGGTCTCGAACCCGGACCGGGCTAAATTTTTTTTTACGCCCACTTCAAGATGGCGGCCATTTACATTTTGTATTTTTTTAAGCGACTAAATATTGTTTCGGATTTATCAACAGTTTAGAATTTGAATTTAGCCAACGTTTTACTGTTTGGGATTAAAAAATGGCTTAAATTTTGATGTTAAGTAGCGATTTTATGATTCGTTCGTAGTAAACCGGTTAGTATTGGTCAGTTTTGATGTATGTTACGGGAGCACGTTATTGCCTTCAAAATTAGTGTGTCGGGCATCTAGCGGCTCGGTTGTATTGTGCTGGGGAATAAGGTTATTGTGGGTTAGAATCAACTCAATTCATGAACTGTGTTCCTTTTTTGTGGAAAAAGTCTCAACGCCGCCATCTTGCCGCCATCTTGAAGTGGGCGTAAAAAAAAAAAATTGTCCGGACCGGTAGATCCGATGTCCAATGCAACGTGCTAAATCACTGTTAGGAAACCGCGCTAATCCCACACCAATTCGCCACTTTAGAAACGGGAAGCAATCTGGGGCGAGTCGCATCGCGCAGTCGCTTGTGGGACCGTTAATGGGGACGCGTCGTCAAGCGCTAGCTGACCGCCATTTTGTCCCCAGCAACGGCCCCACAAGCGACTGCGAGATGAGACTCGCCCCAGATTGCTTCTCGTTCTATAGTGGCGAATTAGTTCTAAAACGTAAGCGTTGCTGCTGGAACGTATACTATTGAAGACAACAAACAATTACTATCATCAAATTGTTTTATTCTTACAAATTTTACTGGATCATGTTTAAACGTCACTCTACCTCATTCGATCAACAAAGAGGGAAAAATTCTCGAAATTCGCAAATTGTATAATGTTGCGACATTTACAGTTTCATGTGCATATAATATATGTTTTCACAAAAGTGACATACATTAACGGTAATGTGATTTTAATTTAGTTCTGACGATCAACGTTGTGCGTTAATAATGACTGGTTATTGACAAATCCTCAACTACAGAGTCTTTAAATAATCAAGTTCATTTTACAAATAAATAAACAGCTAATGAAATAACACAAAGTTTAGCTATTGGTGGCTTTCATCAATATGAAAAAGGGACACCAACATGGCTTCCAAACGAAAATCTGTATAGACATGACATTTTGACTTAAAAACACTTCATGCCATATTACAAGAAAATTTTTATAGGATCATTTGTTTAGGTTTTAGAATTTTGATGAAGTTTAACTGCAATCGACGGTTTTCTCTTCGAGCTAGGAAAAGAGAACCCAAGATTCCTAACCAAACAGTTTAGGAACGTCCTATAAAGAATTAATATGATGGGGAAACAAGAGTCGCCTTCGGGAAACCTCTTGTTAATAAAACTATTTTATTCTATATATTTTTATTATATTTTTATTATATAAAAACGTATTATTATTTTATTCTTAATAATTATTTGCTTTTTGTTTGTTTGTGACACACACATGTACATGGGCACAAGAATTTTAACTGAATATACAACAAAGATCATCATGATCTATTATGGGTTTTGTGGTGCCCTGAAACGAAGGAGTGACCTAAAAATTGACGCCTTCGATGAAATATTTAACACTAAATATGAAAAGTTTAGAAACTAAAAATAACAACAATTACAACAATCCCTCTTGCGTCGAAGAAGCAAGCAATACACGAAACCCCAGTGCTTAGTCCAGGATCCAGACGTAGGCGACTGGTAACGCCTTCTTTGTCCACGTCCAATAGTTCTTGCATTTTCTGAATAGCAACTGGTGTGTGTACATAACAGGCTTACAGTGCTTAATATCACAACCTCGACAGATGGCACGGTTTAAAAACCTCGGAACTGTGTCCTCGTCTTCAACAACTTCAATCGTGAATGGGCATTTGGAAGAACGCTGTGGCGTGCCACTAAGGTGTCGTGTGTTCCTGTTGATTGGTGCATTTTGTTGTGACGTCGGCGGGTTCGACAGTGGCACGATCATGTACCGGTGGCGGTGAATGAAACGGAGAACGTCGTGGGCCGATGATACGTTTGCTCGTTGCATGTCAAGACAGGTAGCTAAACCTCTCCAATTTCGCGGGTGGCCTTTTTCCGCTTGTGCCAAACTGGCAACGATAAGGGAAAGCCCCAAAGCAACCTGGAAAATTTGGATAACGTGATAAATTATCTAACGGTCACTTAACTTACTTATATACTTACTGCAAGCGGGTCCTCAAGCCGAGATACTTTACGATGACCGCTTTAACTTTTCTCGGTCTTGTGCATCAAGAGAATTTAAGTGACAATTTAGTGTTAAGGTCTATTTGCAACAAATTGTATCAGAAATTGTCTTTTGTCATTTCTTCATTAGATCGCATTTGCTATAAATCTATAGCATTAAAAGAACCCAAAAATATATAGACAGTTAACAACAACAGCGTATACCAAAAACACTGAAACGTTCATAAGTACGAAGACAGATGTCTTTGGATCATGAAGTCAGACATCATTGGCACATAATTAATTTCAACACAAAACTATTGTGCTGCGTAAGTGGAAAATTTAAAAAACGCTAAAGTGATTATCAAGTTGAAAAAGTAAAATAACCGCTGTTTTAGACAAATGCAGCAGATGTTTCGAGCGTTAATTTTTGCCCTTCGCATATTCTACTTATACAAACTATACACTGAAATGATTTCCGAGCGATTTTTATGGTTGTTAACGTTGGAGAATGAAAAAAAACCCAAGAACTCGATTCGTGTTGCCTTATAATATATTAGCATTACTTCACGTCACTTATTTTTGAAACATAACTTACCAAAAACAAAAATTTAGACATTGTTCCCTTGATCAGCTAACTTCTACTCTTTGTGGATTGATTCCTTTCAATTCAGTGCTCTTGTCGACAGCGGCCAGGCAGTTTCAGTAAAGACTTCGGTAAAGAGTTTGGTTTTATACATTTTGCATTGGCCTGATATTGGTGTACAACTCACTCAGCGTACGTGTTTCCCTTTCAGATATATTCAGTATTTTCGAATCATCAATAGAACATTTACTTGTCAGCAAGTTTGGCGCATATGTAATTATAGAGACGGCGAAAAAATTACATCACCCCATGAATTTTATTTCAAAATAACACAGATTATTCAAGACACTTCAGATGACATTGAGGCAATGCTCACGCGACGTAATTGCTACTAAACGCCTTGGGACGTATTCATTAAACAAAGCTATTGAAGTCTTTGGCACAATGAAAAAGAGTAACAACACCTTCTATGAAATTTTGAAATTAAAATTGGATTTTACGACGCTGGCAAACTTTATACGGCATATTTAAAGATAATATCTTACTGATATTTGTTGCTATGTATATATAACTAGGTATGATGTTTGACTTAGAAAAGACTCATTACTGACAAGTGAATCTAAAGGGGCTTTCCCCGGGACATGTTATGTCGTAAGTTCTGTCGCCGCAACACTGAGCAGTGTTATGCCTAACTGAACAAGACAACCCACGCATAATTTTATAGGGAAAACACTGAGGAACAAAATGA
Organism: Desmophyllum pertusum; assembly: GCA_029204205.1. Lineage (NCBI taxonomy): Eukaryota > Metazoa > Cnidaria > Anthozoa > Scleractinia > Caryophylliidae > Desmophyllum > Desmophyllum pertusum. The sequence goes on along the minus strand of MU825438.1, from coordinate 148,382 downwards.
GTGATCTTTGAACTTAAAATTCTAAAATCCCAGTCATGGAAGTTGGGATTCTGGCAAGTTCATGTTCAATTTGCGATATTTGTTTGTTCATTTACAGTGTCCTCGATTAGCCTAATAGCCTGGGTGTTTTTGCGTTTGCATGACATTGCCACTAGGTCGCTAATGTGAACCAGGCCTAATCATATCATGTTCATTGAAAGTCGTCTAAAAAACCGTTAATCTGGGCGTGATAAACACCGCTAGCTTTTCTCGACAACCATCGCTGGTCTGTAAACATGAAAATAGGAAACGTGAACGTTCACAGTCAACCCACACAGAGTTAAATCGAGAACAAGCTGCGTGATTGACTAAATGTTCCTTGAAGACTTTTCAGTCTAAAAAAAGACAAACATCCTTTATGGTGCGAGTCGGTCGCGTGAACACCACTAGCTTTTCTCGAAAACGTTCGCGTGCAAACATGAAAGCAGGAAACATGAACTGAATATGTAACGAAGAGGAAGACAAAGCCTCTACTTCCTTTCTTCCAGACATGTTCAGTTTGCAAAATCGGGAAAACACGTCATTCAACCGTTTTATTTTGCTCTTCGTCGATTTGAATTGCCCAGGTTTGACTACCGTGAGACAGAGCTTAATTGTGTTTGCAGAAAAATAATTACCGGTAGTTGTAATCGATTTTTAATCGTTTCAGTCCTTAAAGAAAACAAAAATGAAACGGGCACAGGCACGAACACATTACATTGATCTTGCTAGAAAAAAGATGATGTCAAGAGTAAAACTATTGCAGGAGCCCAGGCCAAACAAAAACGAGAGATGACAAAGTTCAAACCGCTCTCGTTTGGCCTAAAATTCTTTGGCGCTCTTAGGGTCTCTCATGCGCTCTAATCGAATTCAGTTGAACCTGCTTAAATTTTTCTTGAGAGTCGTCCACTCGTTTGGCCGTTAAACTCTTGGCGACTATCGTTCTAGACGAATCTAAGGAGTCACTAAAAATCGCACGTACAAGCTTGTTACATAGAAACTTTCGCGTCTAAAAATATCGTGTAAAGACTAGGAATGTAAGCAGTGCTGAGACGATAAATGAAAGCTTTTTTTTATATTGTAGCCCAGTGAAATGAGGTAAAGGTAAAAATAAAACTGTGATGTAATAAGTATGTAAGAAAGCTGAAAATGCACCAAGCCTGACCGACGGAGATGAAAACCGCGTGGAGAAGGTTTCATTCAAAGTAGAACAACGTGAAGAGGTTTTTCAGAGATGTTTTAACCAGATAGAGAAAGAGAATTTTATAGATTCAACTGTGATTTAACAGTAAAAGTGGAGTAAGACTGAAGTGGAACTCGTTACGCACCAAAAGAAAACTTATGCTAAACATCCGACAGACGATGAAAAGAAACCCGCCTAACTAGAGAGTCGAACAGAGGGACGAGTCTACTCAAAAAGAAAGTATGTCATAACGTATTAAAGCTTATACCGATAGATAACTGGAACACCAAGTGCAAGTGAGTCAGTGCCACTATATCCGTCAGACTGTTCTTGGACGGTATGGAAAACGAGTTGTTCCTTCAAACGGAAGCTACGGTCCACAGACTGTTTATATGTTTTTGACAATTTCATGGATCATTAATTTGTGTTACGCACCGACGGTGTGGACTGAACGTTATACCGTGACGTATGATCAGGCAAAACAAACAACTCAAAACACTGACAAATTTAAAAAAAATTCAAATTCCAATAGCTCGTAATCGCAACATTTTTTTCCGGCACAAAATGCCGAACTTCTCTTGATGCATGAAATGCACAAACTGACTCAAAGCTCTAGTCACAGCAGTTATGTTGCCTACTTCGCTAGCAATCATTACATTGATCTTTCTAGTAAAAAGATGATGCAAAGAGTGAAACTATTGCAGGAGCCCGGCCCAAACAAAAATGAGAGATGACAAAGTTCAAACCGCGCTCAGTCTCGTTTGGCCTAAAACTCTCTTGCGCTCTCTGCGACTCTCATGCGCTCCGGAATTTGAACCTACTTAAATTTTTCTTGAGAGTCGTCCACTCGTTTGGCCCTTAAACTCTTCGCTCTTCCTCCCGTCCGCCCGCTGTCCCTCCCTTCCGAAAAGCCTGATACTCATGCACGCTAGTTTCAGGCTGCCTTTTAGTGCTCGTTCAGTCGCATTTGTTGTACATTTACAGGCATTTTCCATTAATAGTCCGGTAAATCTAAGCCGTTTCAATGGCAAACCCGCCACAAATTGCAATATAAATCAAACATGTTTCTTTTTAATCCAAATATAATGGGGAATAACATACTAAAAATCACCATTAATCGGAGCAGTGGAACCTTGTCATTTTTGACGGTGTTTGAACGACTATTGAAATTGCAAAATCACATGCATATTTAATGTGAAGTTTGAAGTGTCACAGTGGCAAAGTTTGTATCTCCAGAAGTAATAAACTTAACGAGACAAACACCTAAAGAGAAACCAGGGGGAACTTATTGACAATAACAAAGCTTTTCAGGCAAGAAATTCACACCTAAAATTAGTATGCATGATAACAAAAATGTGTTTTTCCCTGGTTGTTTTCGCTCGAAAACGAAGACATGTTTTTTTCGTTGTTGTCTGATTTCGCTTCGCCTCGTGTATTACGATAAACATTTTCATCCGACCGCGCTTCCCGTTCCAGTAGTAGCACAACTGACCGTATCCGAAAGATTCTCGCTGGATCCTCTCGCTGTAGCATGTAAATGCAGCTCCCGAGATCAGCCCAAAAATCCGCCAGCGCTGTGTTTGCAGTCTACGCGTACAGCTCCAATGCAGCTCTACGCTGCGAGCTTGAAAACGTTTCCCGGGTTAGAAAACAATGACTTTTTGGTTGCCGTCATTCTTAGCAACGGCTTGATTGACACAGGATTCGCACTGTTGGTCCGGTTTCCCGGCACTGCTATGTACTCAAAGAAAAGTGTCGGCTTTCTATCACCCCCCCCCCCCCCCCCCTCCCCTGAGAGAAACTAATCAATCCATTGTCAGTATAATAGTGAAAACAGCCATTGCCGCAGCAGACAGAAACAACACTGTTCTAGTTGGAGATCAGATACAGACCTCTTTGTACTTCTCTGTACTAGTGCAATTGACACAGCCTATGGCATTTATTTCAGGCCTGAAACAAAATTAACTTCACAACGGATGCAGAGATGCTGGGACACTAAACTAGTTCAACGTGTTATCGGGGAGAAAATTTGTGACAACCTACTTTTTGCGCATGCAATTCTGGGATGCGACACAACTTCTAGAGTGTTCGGCATTGGGAAACCTGTAGCTTTGAAAAATCTTAAATCCAGTGAATTCAAAGCTATTGTACTCAGCTGTTGCACACTGTTTTCCACGGCTTCTTTGCTTCTTTCTCTTACTTTTTTCTGCCTTTCTCTTGATCCATTTCCTTGGATGTTTCGCTTTTCAGTGCAGTTGAAACATGTGAATCGGGCCTTGTAAACACAAGCGCTCCTGAGTGAATACAGGGTAAGCCTCGCCCTGATGCAAAAATCCCGCCCGCTTCACGTGTATCCAGCGGTTTCGTAAAATGAGCGAGGAATACGAAACTGGAGTGTTGTCTGATATGTATTAAAAAGTACAGATAACGATTTGGGCATGACACTTCAGCATCATTAAAAAAGTCTGATCGCGGCCTTTATTTTGACTGAAAACGTTTCAATGTGTCCTCTTTTAACCAGTTTGATAAGCCTTAAAACTCATTTTCTGATCCATCAACAAATCCAAGATGGCGTCTTAACAAATCACATTAACATATTTGTGACATCATAATTGTGACGTCACACAATGACCTTGCAATTATCAATATACTGGCAATAGATTGATAAGTTAGCCTATTGATTTTCGTTTAGTTTGCACTGTAACATTTGGAGTTACAGACGTTGATTATTTGATGACATTGTAACTCTTTATTAAATATGCAAATATGCAAAAATGACAAGTTTCCACTGCTCCGATTTACGGTGACTTTTAGTATGTTATTCCTCATTGTATTGAAGTATGAAATTCTATGTTTTGTTTCTATTGCAATTTGTGGTGGGTTTATTACTACCTTGACTGGACTATAAATATTTCGTTCCAAACTTCGTGCATTATTTAGTAGAATCATAGTTAATAAAGGGAAATGGTTATGAAGCCCGGCAAAGTTCCTTGTTATATGTTTTTGTTCGCTATTTTGGGGGTTGACCGTGCACAAAACCTGACAAAATACAATAGGTGGTTACGTGTGTTCAAGCAACTAACCAATAGAAACGTTGCGATTACGAAATTCATGCATAGTGTATGAGCTCAAAACAAAAGATGTGCACGGTCATGGACCTTCCAACATAAATCGTGGCCTCTTTGTTTGCTCCTTTGAAGTTTGCCGGGCTTCATAACCATTTCCCTTTATTAACTATGGTAGAATTAACTTTTGTTTGATTTAGAAGGGCCAAGGTTTTTTACTCCTGAATAACTTATAGCCATCTTTTTCAAATTTCACTGTCTCGACGAACAAAAACGCCTTGAACAAATTAAAATTGTCGAGCTGGCGCGTTCACTGACCATATTTGTCGGGCATGGTGCGTGATTGGATGCTGGTTTCGCGGGAAAATAGTCTAAAAATAGCCTAAATAAAAAAAATAAAAACAATCGCTGTTTTAAAAATAGCCGCGCAATGCTAGATGGAAACCTCTAGTTATAGACCTCTTGTGATATTGAAAATTATCTTACGGTCACTTAACTTACTTTTATGTTTATAGCAAGAGTCCTCAAGCCGAGGTACGGTGACCACTTGAATTTGTCTCGTGACAACTTAGTGTTAAGGGCTATTTGCAACAAATGCAAATTGTATCACAAATTGTTTTTTGTCATTTTCTACATCAGATAGCATTTGCTGTAAAAATAGTTATCAACAATAGCGATATACCAAAAATACTGAAACGTTCATAAGTACGAAGACAGATGTCTTGAATTTGGGAATTTGGACAAGAGACACTGTCACATAATTAATTTCAACGCAAAACTGTTGAGCTGCGTAATAAGTGGACAATTTAAAAACACCAACATCGCCCAGAATGCCGCGACACATCCGGGTCCTTTTGCGTAGCCAATAGCGCTAAATTTGAAAATAGTCTAAAAATAGCCAAAACGTGAATCTGCAGATTCACGTTTTGGCTATGGGCCGCGCGCAATGCTAGATGGAAACCTCTAATTGTTTTAGTAAAAATCATAACAATTGTCCAGTATTAACTCTAAATCTTCTTCCGAAACTTCGGAGAAACGAGAAGAAACCTCAATTTTGGAGATGACCTCCAGCCACTGCACACTAATGGCTGATAGTGTACGAGTAGCTCAGCCAATCAGATTGTCTCATTTGCATTAGTATACTAGTAGATTTTTACTAATTATATATATATATATATATATATATATATATATATATATATATATATATATATATATATATATATATATATAGACCTCTGTTGATATTGAAAATTATCTTACGGTCACTTAACTTACTTTTATGTTTACACTAAGGGTCCTCAAGCCGAGGTACGGTGACCACTTGAATTTGTCTCGGTCTTGTGCAACAAGATAATTTAAGCCTAAGTGACAACTTAGTTTTAAGGACTATTTGCAACAAATTGTATCACAAATTTTATTTGTCATTTTCTACATCAGATCACATTTGCTGTAAAAATAGTTATCAACAACAGCGATATACCAAAAATACTGAAACGTTCATAAGTGCGAAGACAGAAGTCTTGAATTTGGGAATTTCGACAAGAGACACTGTCACATAATTAATTTCGACACAAAACTGTTGAGCTGCGTAAGTGGAAAATTTAATAAAAACACTAAAGTGACTTATCAAGTTGAAAAAGTAAAACAATCGCTGTTTTAGATAAATGCAGTTGCTGATGTTTCGAGGCTAATGTTTGCCAGTTCGCCTGTTCTACTTATACAAGCATAAAAAAAGACAAGAACTCGATTCGTGTTGCCTTATATTATCAAGTGCAATTACTTCATTTCACTTATTTTAGAAACATAACTTACCAGATACAAAACTTTAGGCATTGTTCACTTGATCGGCTAGCTTCAACTCTTGTGGATTGATACCTCAGTTTCTTGTGGATTGATACCTCTTGTCGGCAGCGGCCAGGCAGCTCTTTACTGAAGTCTTGTAGAGCCATGGCCAGTTTTATACACTTTGCATTGCGTTAGCTAATATTGGAATACAACTCAGGAATACAACTCACTCATGATATTCTACTTTTCTTCCGGGTTCTTTTAGATTGTGTAATAATAAACTTGATTAGGTCATAGTGTTTTAATCCAAGTTTGTTAAATTGTTATTTTTGGACGTTTTCCTAATAGAGTGGCTGATAGAAAACAGCGGAATCATGCGAGATGCAAATGAGGAGTTTTGCGTGTCATTCCGTTCCATCTCTCAAGTTCAAGGTCATCACGTACAGGTGTTGAATATTCAGTGCTGTTAGCGTTTTTATTTGGAGAATATCACGAAAGACAGAAAAAGGGGAAACTTACTTCAACTACAATTGACATTGCTGATACAGTATTCAATTAACTACTGTAAGACCACAGGTCACCAAAGCGCTGTATAAGAGTTTGTATGTATGGAGCTGTTTCTGGTACCTTTAGTTAGGGGCGTTCTCGCCGGAGTGTTACTGGCAATTATCTGAAGACCTCTTTTGCCAGAACTTCCTGTTTCCGTGACTCTTATTTCAACAGGATAGTTAACTTATGGAACTATTGCACCTGACGCCATAAAAAGTGCTGCCGGTTCTCTATTTAGCTTTAAAAATCAGCTCCATTGATAAGACAATCATCAATAATACGATTTCTGATGATGATGCAAGTTGTAAATAGTCTCATAAACACACATTATTACCGTCTTTCTAACTAACAAGCCTTTGCTTTGCTGGTCGCAACGAGTTTGCCTTGCGGTCAAGATTGGACAAGTTTACACGTTGTCTTCAGATGGGTACAACTGGGACATCTTCAGATGACATTCTCCAGTTCATTCGTCGCCATGGTTACATGATCGTTCCTCAGTCAAACCCTCCAACTCAAGAGCAAGACACAAAGAAGCAAAGTAAAAGATCGGTTTACACTGGAAAATGTCCTTATAAGATAGAAGTGAAAGATCTTGTCGACACAGTGCCGAGGTTTTTGAGCACTGTTACGTGCAGTGGTTGTGACGTCCGTTGCATGCTGCTTTGCAGAAAATTCGGGAATTATTGCTTGTGGGAGGAAAGAACTGCGATTTGCCTATGGTTTGGAGCAATGAAATTTGACACACTAAACGGGACCTAGTCAACAAGTTAAAGGAAGTATTCAGTGACAAAATTCTAGATTATAAGACTATAAAACAGGGCCAGTAAGTCAGTGTAGCATAACTGTGATATCTACAAACTTGTGGAACATTTTCTGCAATCTTAGTTCGTTGTCTTACATGAATTTCAACATTAATGTAAATTACATTTAGTCTGACAAACATTCAAACAATTTGATTAACTAATATAATTTTAACGCTACGTCCGCATGGCCATTCAAACATCTGCAAATGTTGTAAAAAGTTTGACTACATCATTTAAAGAAGGTTTAGTGTCCATTTCTTTGCTTTTCAAATTTGGCATAATAACTAACTTTGTTACGTTTTTTCTCTTAATGTTATTTGTCGCTGTCGGTTTTATTAAAAAAGGGTTACAAATAAGGTGAACAATGAGTCACGAAATTATCCACAAGGCAAGTATGAGTTTTGTTTTGGGATAAAGTGCCAAATATAATGTTTCTCGTATTATTTTGCTGTAATTTGAATGCCTTGGATAAAATAGAATATAAGTACACTTGAAAAAATATGAATTGAAGTTGCTAAAAATGATTTTCTTCTTTGCTCCAAATTTGTAATGTGTTCTAAAGATTCTGTCTGGTTACCAAGGAAGGATAATAGTGATGTTCATTCCGCATTCATGGAAACCTCAATTAGAAGGCAACGCCCGGCCTCCTCCCCAACCAACCCATAATTTGATCAGGTCGCCCCAACTATTTTGCCGGTTTCCATTCATACACCTGGATGGAGAGAGGCACAGTGAAAGTGGTGTCTTGCCCAAGAACACAACACAACGTTCCCGGATAGGTCTCGAACCCGGGCCGGACCGAAGTCCAATGCAACGCACTAAACCACTGTTAGGAAACCGCGCTTCCCACACCAATTCGCCACTTTAGAAACGGGAAGCAATCTGGGGCGAGTCGCATCTCGCAGTCGCTTGTGGGACCATTAATGGGGACGGGTCGTCAAGCGCTAGCTGGCCGCCATTTTGTCCCCAGTAACGGCCCCACAAGCGACTGCGAGATGAGACTCGCCCCAGATTGCTTCTCGTTCTATAGTGGCGAATTCGTTCTAAAAAGTAAGTGTTGCTGCTGGAACTAACACTATTGAAGACAACAGACAATTACTATCATCAAATTGCTTTATTCTTACAAATTCTATAACCACTATACCTCATTCGATCAACAAAGAGGGGAAAATCATCTTGGTATTCACAAATTCTATAATTTTGCGGCATTTACAGTTACTGCTGTGTATAAAAATATATGTTTACACATACGTGACATACATTAACGATAATGTGGTTTTAGTACGAACGATCAACGTTGTACGTTAATAATGACTGATTATTGACAAATCCTCAAGTACAGAGTATTTTAATAATCAGGTTCAATAAATAAAAAGCTAATGAAATAACACAAAGTTTAGCTATTGGTGGCTTTCATCAACATGAAAAAGGGACACCAACATGGCGGCCAAACGAAAATCTGTATAGACATTGCAATTTAACTAAACAAAATGACACTGAATAGACCAATTTCGATATATTAAAATTCTAACTTGGCTCCGAGGCTTAGGGGAATAAAACAAAAGAAATCGAAAAGATATCACATCGAGGTTGAGGGATGAATAATTAATTTATTTTGTTTTATTCCCCTAAGCCTCGGCGCCAGGCTAGAATTTTAATATATCGAAACTGGCCTATTCATGCCATATTACAAGAAGATTTTTATTATCATTAGATTGATTTAGGTTTTAGAATTTTGATGACGTTTAACTGCAATTGATGTTTTCTCTTCGAGCTAGGATAACTGAGAGAGCCCAAGATTCAGTCCTGACCAAACCGTTTACGACTGTCCTATAAAGAATATTTTATAGGCAAACAAGTGCCGCCTTTCGGGAAACCTCCTGTTAATAATCATACCCTATTTTATTCTTAATAATTATTTGTTTTTTGTGTGTATGACACACACATGTACATGCACTGTGATTTCAAATGATTTTTAATCTTAACTGAATATACATCAAAGATCATCATGATCTATTATGGCTTTTGTGGTGCCCTGAAACGAATGAGTGGCCTAAAAAATGACGCCTTCTATGAAATATTTAACACTAAATATGAAAATCTTGACCGTCAGTTTAGAAACTATAAAAATAACAACAATTACAATCCCTCTTGCGTCGAATTCGAAGAAGCAATACACGAAACCCCAGTGCTTATTTCAGGATCCAGACGTAGGCGACTGGTAACGTCTTCTTTGTCCACATCCAATAGTTCTTGCATTTTTTTAATAGCAACTGGTGTGTGTACATAACAGGCTTACAGTGCTTAACATCACAACCTCGACAGATGGCACGGTTTAAAAACCTCGGAGCTGTGTCCTCGTCTTCAACAACTTCAATCGTGAATGGGCATCTGGAAGAACGCTGCGGCGTGCCACTGACGTGTCGTGTGTTCCTGTTGATTGGTGCATTTTGTTGTGACGTCTGCAGGTTCGACTGTGGCACGATCATGTACCGGTGGCGGTGAATGAAGCGAAGAACGTCGTGGGCCGATGATACGTCTGCTCGTTGCATCTGAAGACAGGTAGCTAAACCTCTCCAATTTCGCGGGTGGCCTTTTTTCGCTTGTGACAAACTGGCAACGATAAGGGAAAGTCCCAAAACAACCTGGAAAATTTAAATAGTGGTATTGAAAATTATCTTACGGTCACTTAACTTATTTTTATACTTACAGAAAGGGTCCTCAAGCCGAGATACTTTAACGGTGACCGCTTTAATTTGTCTCGGTCTTGTGCATCAAGAGAATTTAAGCCTAAGTGACAATTTAGTGTCAAGGGTTATATTTGCAACAAATTGTATCAGAAATTGTCTTTTGTCATGTCTTCATTTCGTCATTTCTTCATTAGATCGCATTTGCTGTAAATATAGCATTAAAGGAACCCGAAAAAATATAGACAGTTAACAACAACAGCGTATACCAAAAACACTGAAACGTTCATAAGTACGAAGACAGATGTCTTCAATTTGGGAATTTGGATAAGAGACATCACAGAATTAATTTCAACACAAAACTGTTGTGCTGCGTAAGTGGAAAATTTAAAAACGCTAACGTGACTTATCAAGTTGAAAAAGTAAAATAACCGCTGCCAGTTCAGTTTAGATAAATGCAGCTGATGTTTTGAGCGTTAATGTTTGCCCTTCGCTTGTTTTACTTATACAAACTATACACTAAAATGAATTCCGAGCACTTTTGTGTTGTTGTTGCATGGACAATAAAAATAAACTCGATTCAAGTTGCCTTACATTATCATTATTTCACATCACTTATTTTTTAAACATAACTTACCAAATACAAAGCTTTAAACATTGTTCACTTGATCGGCTAGCTTCTACTCTTGTCAGTGGAATGATTCCTTTCAATTCAAGTTCTCTTGTCGACAGGCAACTAGTTACTGATGGGAAGTCTTTCAAAGCCATCGGGCTTATACACTTTGCCGTGAGACTGATATTGGTGTACAACTCACTCCGGCGTACGTGTTTCCCTTTCAGATATATTCAGTACAGGGGGGGCAGGCAGCGCCCTTTGATCTTGCCGCTTTTCCGCAATACATGATCGCACAAGTAAAGAAATCTGTCAATCATTCGAGAAACGTACCTCTACGGGAGTTTGCTGTGGAATTTTCATCCGTGGTGTCCCACAATGACCAAAGTTCAGTTAAACAGCGACCGAATCGTTCCCATAGATGTTTGGACGTGGAATCGCCAAAATATTTCTGAACGAACACAAACGCACGTCATGTCAGCCATCGTCCGCCATGTTTATTTTAAACAAACCAGTACTTAGTCTCGCTCGGCCAAATTTCTAAAATGTGCAATCATATATACTAGGTCCCAGGCCTCGCTGCTAGCCCCCCCTGATTCAGTATTTTCGAATCATCAACGGAACATTTATAATTACTTGCTCAGCAAGGCGCATATGTAATTGATTATAGAGACGGCGAAATGAATTTTATTTCAAAATAACACAGATTATTCAAGACACTTACAAGGAAATTCCGCCGGTTAAATCACCGATACTCACGCGACGTAATTGCTACTAAATGACTTGAGACGTATCAGGCATTAAACAAAGCTATTGAAGCTTTTTGAAGCCTTTGGCACAATAAAAAAGAGTGAAAACACCATTCTATGAAGTTGCAACGCAGCTATTTTGAAATTAAAATAAAATTGGCATTTACGACGCTGGGAAGTTTATACGGCCTATTTATGGATAATATATTACTGTTATATTTGTTGCTACATGTATGTATATGTAACTACAACCCTCGTCACATTTGTTGAAACAATCTGTGATAATAAGCCTAAAAATTCCCCCTTCCCCCTTTCAATGTTGTTCACGACCGAGTAATGTAACTAACATGGAAACAACTCAACATTGGACAGGGGAGGGGGGTGTTTCAACGATTTGTGACGGAGGTTGTAGGTATGATGACTGACTTAGAAAAGACTCATTACTGACAAGTGAACTAGAGAAGTCAAAAGGGGCTTTCCCCGGGACACGTTATATTGTAAGCTAACCGCAACAGTTATGCCTAACTGAACAAGACAGCCCACGCAGAATTTTATATGGAAACAGGAACAAAGTGAGTGATATTTGAACTTAAACTTCTTTAAAACCCCTTCATAGCGTGATTCGGGGAGTTGATGGCGTGAGTGAAGCCACCACTGCATGCACTACTTTACAATACAAAATGCGCAAAGTCAACCCACGCAGAGTTAAATTAAGCCTGGTTGACACTTGCGACATAACGACGTAACAAAATGGACATCAGTTGTTTTCCCTTGTGTTGTTATGCTTATGTCGTTTTTGTTTTTTACGTCGGCAGGCGGTGTGACCGAGTGGTTGGGAGATTTAAACCAAATCCAGCGCCCTTATCCTGTCATTTGTTCTCGGTAGTCCCGAGTTCAACTCCTAGCCTCCCACCAGTTGGGATTCTTAACAAGTTCATGTTCAATTTGCGATATTTGTTTGTTCATTTACAGTGTCCTCGATTAGCACAGCAGTGCCTGGGTGTTTTTTCGTTTGCATGACCTTGCCGCTATGTCGCTAGTGTGAAGCAGGCCTAATGTTCCTTGAAAGTCGTCTAAAAAAAACGTTAATCGGGACGTGCAAACATGAAAACAGGAAACGTGAACGATCACAGTCAGCCCACGCAGAGTTAAATCGAGAACAAGCTGATTGAATAAATGTCCCTTGAAGGCTTTTTCTAAAAAAAGACAAACATCCTTTATGGTGCGAGTCGGTCGCGTGAACACCACTAGCTTTTCTCGAAAACGTTCGCGTGCAAACATGAAAACAGGAAACATGAACTGAATATGTAACCAAGAGGAAAACACAGGCTCTACTTCCTTTCTTCCAAAATGCCGATATTTACAAAATTGGGAAAACACGTCATTCGACCATTTTGCTCTTCGTCGATTTGAATCACTCAGGTTTCCGCTACGTGATGCAGAGCATAATTATGCTCGCAGAAAAATAATTACCGGTACGTAGTTGTAATTTATTTTTAAATTGTTTCATTCCTTAAAGAAAGCGAAAGCGAAAACGAAAATGAAACGGGCACATGTACAGACACATTACATTGATCTTGCTTGTAAAAAGATGATGCAAATAGTAAAACTATTGCAGGAGCCCGGGCCAAACAAAAACGAGAGATGACAAAGTTCAAACTGTCTCTCTCTCTCCCTCTCGTTTGGCCTAAAGCTCTCTTGCGCTCTCTGCGACTCTCGTGCGCTCTAACCGAATTTGTATCTTGAGAGTCGTCCACTCGTTTGGCCCTTATACAGGGGCACCCAACGACAACATTTTCTTGTAGGTGTCGGAACGTTGTTTTTACGTTGTAATCGTGCCTTTTGTGTAGTTCAATGGCTTATTTTTAATCGCTAAGAAAAATGTTTCTTTTCGGATACGTTAGCTGAACTTTCAAACATCAGAAAATTTTAGGGATTGAACTCTTATTGCCCGAATTTACGAGCTGAATTTGCCTTTCCGAAAATCCTAGCTGACATTTTTTTGTACCCAAAACGACATTTTTATCTCTCCGAAAACAAAAGGCATTAATTTTCCCATATTACGAAAGTTTGAGATGACATTTCCCTAACCGAATATATGAGGCGATTATAGGCCTTGGGTGCCCCTGCTTATACTCTTGGCGACTCTCGTTGTAGCCGAATCTAATGAGTCACGAACACTCGCTTACAAGCTCGTTACATAAGAACCTTTGCGACTATAAAAATCGTGTAAAGAGGAGGTCTGGCTGCACACACTGGCTTTTTTGTTATCGACAACATTTTATGATCGACAACTAAATAGTTGTCGACAACTATCTCTCTAGTCTGTCAGGGCCTCCACAGACTAGGCCAATTGTTATCGATAACTATTTAGTTGTCGATCATAAAAAGTTGTCGATAACAAAAAAGCCAATGTGCGAAGCTAGTTATCGATAACTAAGGGCCTTAGTCATCGATAACTAGCTTCACACATTGGCTTTTTTGTTATCGACAACTGTTTATGATCGACAACTATCTCTCTAGTCTGTGGAGGCCCTCAGAGGCTCTTAGACACTAATTCCATTGTTTTCTTTTGTTTAGTTTGACTATTACGCTCTAACTGTTAGATATTGTTTTTCTAAAAACAAAGAGATAATAACTCAATTGGAAAACCTAAAAATATATAAAAATGTTAAAAATAAATTCAATTGTTCTAAAAATAATTGAGGTTATTTTAAATGTAAGGGAAGTAAATGTGTTCATTAACATAATTAACGTCGCGAACAGAATGCCAAAGTCGCTGCTTCCATTGCGGTGCACGGATTTCGGTACTTTCCAGATCAATTTCGTGCTGGTTTAGTATGTGGTGTTGAGCTAGTAATGAATTTTTGTCAAGTGTTGCGATGGTTCTAGCATGTTCTTTAACGCGTGTTTTAACTGCGCGTGAGGTATGTCCAATATATGCACTACGGCATTCTTTGCACTTGATCTTGTAACACCATTGGCAACCTTTTCACTTGTTCTGTTCTTAGGTTTCTTTAGGATGTTGGAGATGCATGTACGAATAGGTTTATGCGCGACTTTGATGTTGCAGCTTTTGAGGGTTCTTGCAATTTTTTCAGAGAAACCTGCTTTTTAAAAACAAAAGAGATAATAACAATAATTGGAAAAACCTAATTAAGACTCGGCCAAACACACGAAGATTTCAACATAACATAGTGGAACAAACGGAATGCCAAGCCTCTAGTAAAAGTCGCTGCTTCCATTGCGGGTGCACGGTCGAGGATTTTGGTACTTTTCAAGTCAATTTCGTGCTGAATTTCTATTGTTATATTTTTACTCATTTACCATTTTTATTCATATATCACCTACTAGGACGCCATATACATTTGCATTTGAAGGTTGAAGAAGGTTGCAGTTAGCAACCGGTCCGTAATTTTAAATGTTAGCCAGTGTCAACTATTATTGCTTCTTAACAACGTGGAGGTTTTTCTGAGATGTTATTAGAGAAAGAGAATTTTATAGATTCAACTGTGATTTAACGGTAAAAGTGGAGTAAAAAGTGGAATTCGTTACGCACCAAAAAGAATGCCGGCTAAACATCCGACAAACGATGAAAAGAAATCCGCCTAACTACAGAGGGACGAGTCTACTCAAAAAGAAAGTCTGTCATAACGTATCGGTATGAGTTTTACACACATGTAAAAAGCTCACAAATGTATACCGATAGATAACTCAGTGGAACACCAAAAACTAATGTACTATACTAGTGCAAGTGAGTCAGTGCCATTATCAGTCAGACTGTTCTTGGACGGTACGAAAAACGAGTTGTTTCTTCCGTTTGGCAAACGAAAGCTACGGTCCACAGACTGTCAGTATATGTTTTTAATATTGGCAATTTCATGGATCGTTAACTTTTGTTACGCACCGACGGCATGGACTGACGTGACGTAAATGATCGGGCAAAACAAACAACTCAAAACACTGACAAATGTCAAAACATTTCAAATTTCACTGAATAGCTCGTAATCGCAACATTTTTTTCCGGCACAAAATGCCGAACCTCTCTTGATGCAGGAAATGCACAAACTGACTCACAACTCTAGCCAGAGCAGTTATGTTGACTGCTTTGCCAGTGAATGAGCAAGGCTTTACTTTTTCCTTATGCTAATATGCGTGAACACGGAACTTGTCTTTATTTTAATAACAACTTAATTCAGTATCCGCATACAACTCATTTATAAAATATTTCAGTTAATATTCTTATGCAGTGGAACCCCGATTTTTCGAACCTCCAAAGGAAACGAAAATTGGTTCGAGAAATCGGGAGTTCGACTAAATTTACAGTGAAACAACAAATCCAAAGGAAACGAGTTCGAGTTATCAGGGTTTTTGAGAAATCGAGGGTTCCACTGTAGCTATACCTGACAGTATTTTTAATCGTGCAATATAATCTTATTCATGCACGTAACTTCAGTGCGTACATCAGTCGCTTGGTCGTTAATAGATTTTATTATATGGCAAAGTGGTCCAAGATGAAAAGGAGCATTCTGATTGGTTCCCTGAGCGGTCTGAATTTTGCAATACGGACCGCTAAGACCACAAACTCATTTCAAAAAATTCCTTTTATGAAACATTGAACGAAAGAAAACTATTTTTTTCTTTACCTCTGGCGGACAATTTTGGTTAAACATTTCGCAAATTGGCCTGAAAAATGCAAGAATATGCTTTACTTTGGCGCGCGCGCGTTAACCGAGAATGATTGCATTCATTTATCAGTAAAGTTTTAAAAAAGCCAGGATTATAATAAAAACTTTATTAAACTAGCTTGTTCGGTCCGTATTGGGGATTAAAATATAGACTGAAAATTTCGCGCGCTCTGATTGGTTAAAAACCATGTTTTATCAGAGTATAAATCATAGAAAAGCGTGTTTTATCGTTTCTCTCGTGTTCTCAAATTCCCGTCGTGTTTTATGACAGTATAATACATGGTTTTGGCTTCTTTATTTGTTAATTAAAACATAGACTGGAAAATGCGCGCGCTCTGATTGGTTAAAAAACCATGTTTTATCAGAGTATAAATCATAGAAAAGCCGTGTTTTATCGTTTCGCGCGCGTTAAATCTATATTTTAAAGCACATAAAGAAGCCAAAACCATGTATTATACTGTCATAAAACACTCCGGGAATTTGAGAACACTCGAGAAATTTAGAAAACACTCGCCTGCGGCTCGTGTTTTCTAAATTTCTCTCGTGTTCTCAAATTCCCGTCGTGTTTTATGACAGTATAATACATGGTTTTGGCTTCTTTATTTGTTAAATATTGGTCGCTTTGCAGTTTATCGCTTTGTAGTTTTATGGATCTCGCCTTCGGCTCGGTCCATAAACTTGCAAAAAAAGAACTCGACCAATATTTTCCCCGCGGACCTCACGCTAGTTCAATAACATCTATATATATTTCACTGATTGGATGGTTATGGTGTTTTGCAAGAGGTCATGAACACACACGTTATGACGTCATGTTACATTTTTTGTGTCTGAACCAATACAAAACTGCCGCTTTATGATTACATAACCTTGTGGGTTCCGGCCGGACTGACAGGCTCAAAAGTCCTTGTATAACCCTTATGATATATTTATAGTCGAGTTTCAAAGTTTACGAGTCACTAAAATTTATTTTGGAAAATAATCATGTTTATCTTCTGGTTTTTCTCAGAGCTGCCTTTAAAAGTGCCATATTCATGGTTATATGGGTTCGCATCACATCAAACATACCGAACCTGCACGTTTTTCCTTAGTTTCCCATTATAAGGTCTTCAGTATAACGGAAACCTTAGGCAGGGGCACCCAACGGATCGTTTCTGTGGAATATCTGTTCGGAAGGACTATAATCTCCTGAGATATTCGGTCAGGGAAATGTTATCTCGAACTTTCTTAATAGAGAGATAAAATTGTCGTTTTGGGTACAAAAAAAGGTCAACTCAGCAGGATTTTCGGAAAGGTAAATTCAGCTCATAAATTCGGTTAAAAAGATTTCAATTCCAAAATTTTCTGAAGTTTGAAAGTTCAGCTAACGTATCCGAACAGTTACATTTTTCTTATAGCGTTTAAAAATAAACCATTAAAATGCACAAAAAGCACAATTATAACGTAAAAACGACGTTGCCCCTGCTTAGGAACCATTTTAATCACGTTACATCTTGCATCTCTAATGTTGAGCCCATGTGAAGTTTCTCATTCACGTAAAAGCACGAACCTATGCACGATTGACGATGGACGATGGACGATGGACGATGGACGATGGACGATGGACGATGGACGATGGACGATGGACGATGGACGATGGACGATGGACGATGGACGATGGACGATGGACGATGGAAGATGGACGATGGACGATGGACGATGGACGATGGACGATGGACGATGGACGATGGACGATGGACGATGGACGATGGACGATGGACGATGGACGATGGACGATGGACGATGATGATGATGATGAGGCGAACCTTCTACTGGACAACGCGGGTGTTGAAAACATGTTCGTATTTGCTGGACCGGGTGTGTCAGTGTTCACACTGGTTACATAAGACATCGACATAGGATGTTTGCATGGCCTTGCCGTTATAATGTCGCTAGTGTGAACCAGGCCTAATGATCATGTTCCTTGAAAGTCGTTTTTAAAAGAAACCGTTTATGGTGCGCGTCGGTGGCGTGATAAATTAAACACCGCTAGCTTTTCTTGACAACGTCCGCTGTTCTGCAAACATCAAACAGGAAACGTGAACTGACGTTCACAGTCAACCCGCGCAGAGTTAAATCGAGAGCAAGCTTATTGACTGAACTGGTTCCTTGAAAAAAATTCCTTTATGGTGCGAGTCGGTGGCGTGATAAACACCGCTTTTCTCAACAACGTCCGCGTACAACCATGAAAACAGGAAACATAAACTGATTATGTAACGAAGAGGAAAACACAGGTTCTACTTCCTTTCTTCCAGACATGTTTGCAAAATCGGGAAAACACGTCATTTGACCATTTTGCTCTTCGTCCATTTGAATCACTCAGGTTTCCGCTACGTGAGGCAGAGCTTAATTATGTTCGCAGAAAAATAATTACCGCCCTGTAGTTTACGTTGTAATTCATTTTTTAAATTGTTTCAGTCCTTAAACAAAACGAAAACGAAAATGAAACGGGCACAGGACAGGCATATTACGTGTATTTGCTAAGTAAACGGTACCTTGATTCATGGAATAAAACGTTTATGAATTCCACTTAGATTAGAAAGCATTTTTCACGTTGAAACAAGAGTTTTAAGAAATTGTGAGGGAATCCAAACATAAAATTTTGCCCTTTGCATTTTCAAGTTTCCCCGTAATCCATTTCCATGCTTGCCATCGTTAGTCATTCTAATACATTGATCTTGCTAGAAAAAAGATGATGTAAATAGTTAAACTATTGCAGGAGCCCGAGCCAAACACTTAATGAGATATGACAAAGTAAAGTTCAAACTCTCTCTCTCGTTTGGCCTAAAACTCTCTTGCGCTCTCGGTGACTCTCGTGCGCTCTAATTGAATTTGAACCTGCTTAAATTTTTCTTGAGAGTCGTCCACTCGTTTGGCCCTTAAACTCTTGGCGACTATCGTTCTAGACGAATCTAAGGAGTCACTAAAAATCGCACGTACAAGCTTGTGACATAGAAACTTTCGCGTCTAAAAATATCGTGTAAAGAGGATGTCTAGCCGGCTGTCAGCAGTGCTGAGACGATCAATTAAAGCTTTTTTTTTTAAATATTGGAGCCCAGTGAAATAAGGTAAATGTAAAAATAAAACTATGTAATAAGTATGTAAGGAAGCTGAACTGAAATGCACCAAGCTTGACGGACGGGAAAGGAATATCGCGTGGAGAAGGTTCCATTCAAAGTATAGAACAACGTGGAGAGGTTTTTCTGAAATGTTATTAGAGAAAGACAATTTTAAAGTTTCAACTGTGATTTAACAGTGGAGTAAAAAGTGGAATTGGTTATATATACGCACCAAAAGTAAACTCGCGCTAAACATCAACAGACGATGAATAAAACGCCTATATCTATCCACGGACGAGTCTACACAAAATAAATTATATCGCTATTTTTTCCGGCACAAAATATCGAACGCACAAACTCACTCAGAGCTCTAAGCTCTGTCAGAGCAGTTATGTTGGCTGCTTCGCCAGTGAATGAGCAAAGCTTTACTTTTTCCTTATGCTAATATGTAACACGGGACTTGTCCTTATTTTAATAACAACTTAATACAGTATTCACATGTATACAACTTATTTAAAAAATATTTTCAGTTAATATTCTTATATCTATACCTGATAGTCTTTCTTAATCATGCAATACAATCCACAGTGTAACTTCCGTGTGTCTATGTAGACACAGTTACAGCTGCAGTTATGACGTTATGTTACATTTTTAGACTTAATATTTATAAACGATTAACAAATAAAGAAGCCAAAACCATGTATTATACTGTCATAAAAACACGACGGGAATTTGAGAGCACGAGAGAAATTTAGAAAACACCAGCCGCAGGCGAGTGTTTTCTAAATTACTCGAGTGTTTTATGACAGTATAATACATGGTTTTGGCTTCTTTATGTGCTTTAAAATATAGATTTACGCGCGCGAAACGATAAAACACGCTTTTCTATGATTTATACTCTGATAAAACATGGTTTTTAACCAATCAGAGCGCGCGAAATTTTCAGTCTATATTTTAAATACTATTAAAACATAGATTGAAAAATGCGCGCGCTCTGATTGGTTAAAAACCATGTTTTATCAGAGTATAAATCATAGAAAAGCGTGTTTTATCGTTTCGCGCGCGTAAATCTATATTTTAAAGCACATAAAGAAGCCAAAACCATGTATTATACTGTCATAAAACACTCCGGGAATTTGAGAACACTTGAGAAATTTAGAAAACACTCGCCTGCGGCTCGTGTTTTCTAAATTTCTCTCGTGTTCTCAAATTCCCGTCGTGTTTTATGACAGTATAATACATGGTTTTGGCTTCTTTATTTGTTAAATAAAAACTGCCGCCCTGAAAATAGCTTTATAACAGATATAATAGACAGGCTGTTTTTATGAGTTTTACATTTTTATTTATTTATTTATTTTAAAAGTTTTAGTCTGTTATTTTTTTATGGCATGTAAAACACATTGAGACATTCTTTGTGCGTTTTTAAAAGCTTCATTATTATTATTATCATTATTATTTTGCGTTTTGCCCCCGAAAATGAGCTGAAGTAGCCAACGTCTTAACAAACATGTACAGTTAACAACTTCGCAAAAATTATTGCAACTCTAAAAACATAACAAATTAATCAATACTGCAGTTCTCAACACATACCGTAAAAGCTCTATTAAGTCCCCGAGGGGCTTATTTAATTTCAGGCCTCAAGAAGGGGGGGGGGGGGGGGGTGCTTATTAGAGAGGGGGGCTTAATAGAGAGGGGGGGCTTATTTCAAATCATAAATTTTCGAGAAAATTCACATTCATTTTTCAAACTTTACTATTACACCACAAACTAAACAGAACAAGAAATAGGTTATATATCACCGTCTTACAAATGCAATGTCATTTATACCCTAACTCAACGATAGTTCTGGAAATGTAAGACCA
The DNA here is from genome assembly GCA_029204205.1 of Desmophyllum pertusum. NCBI lineage: Eukaryota > Metazoa > Cnidaria > Anthozoa > Scleractinia > Caryophylliidae > Desmophyllum > Desmophyllum pertusum. The sequence goes on along the minus strand of MU825438.1, from coordinate 127,282 downwards.
TGTTTCCATACAAAGTGGCCGAAACAACAGAACATATTTCTTTAAAGACATTATTACATCAGTCTGACGAAAGAGAGAGAGAGAGGGGGGGGGGGGGGGGGGGCTTAATAGAGAGGGGGGCTTATTACAAAATCCCGGTATCCCAGCACCACGGTTAGCTAGACCTGGAATGATTAGCACTCAAAACTAGAGAGCAGACGCGGACAGTTGTTTCGTTCTTATTGGAGCTCGTCAGCGCGTCGTAGCTAAAACGCAATGAAACAACTGCAGTATATTGTTTTTTTGTTGTTTTTTAGAAAAAAACGTCACCTTATATTATTCCACAGGACCTAAATTTCTCATGAGGGTTTGCGCATGCGCTCCGAGCTTACGAAAACAAAATGCAGAGAAACTAGGAATGTTCCTGTGTCAGTAAAACTTGCCACTTGTGGAACACGAAGGACTTCTCTGACGTCTATCACGGGTTCGTTTACATTGGCCTGCTATCGAGAAACAATCGATACGGAAGATGGCCGGTAACCGAAATTAAAGCCGCTAGCCGAAAGAAAATCGAAGTCGAGTTTCAAAATTTGGAAAGCAATGCAAGCATAATACCGGCTCTTGTTGTTGGAATACAACAAGATCGACATTCTAAACTGTTTTGGTTTACTTTAAAAAGTTACGTTTCGGCATTTGAGATATAAAGAGACCTTAGCATGACAAGCTTGTGTTTAATATAGTCCATATGCAATAAAGTATTACGCTATTACAACAATCAGCATTAATTGTCTTACCTTTACTTGTCATTTCCATGTTCAATGCACTCCTTCCACGTACTTGGTCCTCTGTTCGTCGTTTTGATGCATCCTCGCTTAACACAGTGATAGGCCACGTTTGATATCCGCCGCGGTCAAACCTCATGATTACACCATGTTTTAAACACGTCTAACTTATTGGTAAACGTCCAAAAAAAGGTAAATCAACAGAATGCTGGAAATATACTGAACTTTGTGTTTGAAAGGTCTAAACTTTTCGTTTACCTACTTTTGTTTCCTTTCGCAAATTTACTATCAAGGTTTTTATTTCGAGTTGTTGCAATGTTTTCCTTCCAAATTTTGCGCGGGAAATTGGCGCGCGGGCGATCGGAACTTAGGCCTTTGCGCATGCTCGAGCGTTTGACCGCTGTGAACTATCCAAACCTGGCTCGGAGGCTTTCAGAACAAAATTGCAAATTTGTTTAAAATTAAGTTTTCTTCGTCTCGCAATTTCCAAAAGAGACTTGGATACACAGAAACCAACACGAAATATAGAAGTTTTTTATTGCCGGATACTGATCAAATGTGGCTTATTTGTAGCCGAATCTAGTAGCTAGGATGTGTGCATTGTCGCATGATGTCCTGCTAATTGTTTATTTGTCCTGAACTAAATATCATACTGTAACTAGAAACGTACAACTTATCCGTGTTAGGAAACGAAATAGTTTTCTTCGCCATCAAGAAATAAGTCTCTTCAAGAGAATATGTTCTCTTGGTCTCTTGTAGTACTTTTCATTTAAGTGTCTGGATGACCCCTGTCGAAACGTTTTGATCAATAGCAGCGCAAAACCTGCTAATGATCGAAACTTATAATATAAAAAATATTAAGAAATAAAAAGCGAAGAGATCCCGCTGAAGTCCAGTCGAAAACAAGCCGAAGAAAAGCCGAAGGATGCCCGAAGTATAGCCCGAGTAAAGTCGAAGTGAAGCTTGAAGTAAAACGAAGTAAAAATCTAAAAATGTTGTGCTTGCGAAATTGTATTGTCAAACGAATTCAAATGAACCCTATAAGGAAGGAAATGGGGGGGGGGGGGGGGGGGGTGGGGGTGGGGTGGGTCAACACCCATCACCGGGGACCACTAAGTAATCCAAGAAAAGTAATTAAGCCGAATCCGAAGCGTCAATCTTTAGATAGTAAAGTTCATTCAAAGCTCTATTTACCCTCCCTCCTAAACCCACAATTAAACTCACAAACCAGTATAAGGCCCTTCCACGCTGTCTTTTGTTACCAAAGCGCGGCTGTTATGGTATGACATAAGGTGACGGATAGGACCACAGGTTGGTTGGCTGGCTGGCTGCATGGTTGGCTGGTTGGTTGACTGAGGTTGACACTGTAGAACTTGTACTGAATTGGCTGTGACAGAACTCCACCAGACCACCTTGGGAAAGCGGCTTAAATAAAGGAGAAGACTGGATTCAAATATCTCAGTGGTAACTATTCGAGAAGGCTCGAGAGATTTCAAGGTACTTAGGGAAACCTTCGCCAACTGTGAACTTTGTCAAGGCTAGGTAAACACGCGTGCCATATCTATTTTTCAGCAATACAACAATTACATATAACTCCAGATAAATTGCAGAAGAAATCAAAATTCATCTTAATGCTACCTCTATAATACAATTACCTTGTAATTAGGGTCAGTTTAGGCTGGTTTAGGCCATACTAAGTGTACCAGACCACGATAAATTTAGAGAATATAAGCTCCTCCTCAGGATTTCTACACAAACTCCTGACTGTGATACATATCTTACTTTTCAAAAGCAAAAATTATTCTAAATGAAAGTTTCACGGAAAAATTTTCAATTAGAATCAGCCATTATCCACAATTGTCCGCCATGTTTGTTTGCATTCAAGGCCGGCTTATTTCGTTCAATCCTGATTTATGAAAGTTCTTAAAACGAAAAATTTAATTATGAATGGAAACAACGGGCAACACTGAAACTAACTTACCCGGCCCATACTTTTCTGGCGTTCAAGAGAACCGTACATGTCAAGTTCGCCAAGTTATAAGCTATAAATTAACAGTGTTGCGAGGTCTGAGTTTATATTCCTTTTGCTAAAATATTTCCCAGCTGGTTTCTGTGAGGAATTCAAAGGAAATAATAACGGATAAAGTAATACAGCAAATGCATTTACAGCTACAATGCATTTCAGTGACATTTCGTTCGAGTGATTCAGTGTCGAATTTTTCAAATCGAGCTCCATTCGCGTAAACTACATTCAAATTCAAACCGGCTAAACAATACACTTACCCGCTCTTTTTTCAGCTACATTCCTTCTTTCGGAGTTTCTTCTGTAAAGTTTAAACTTGCCTGGTTATGTATCATGATGTATTAGAAGGCCTGAGCACAAGATTTTGGCATTCAATTCTACAAAACTATCGTTGACATCTTTATGCAAAATAAATTCAAACTTCGCGCCGCTGTTTCCACTGCACGCCCTCGGCCAAATGCCGCTTTCTGATTGGTTTGATTCATCTCACGGGTTTTCCGCTGTTACATTTCATTGGTTTCTCTATTACAGTATTTTCTCTTTGAAACACTATTTGAAACAACATCAACAGAGCTAGAGAAAAAAGTTTTAGTGCAGTGCCATATAAATATGTTTCTATTTAAAAAAAGAATCAAATTTCCAGACTTTTTGAAGATCATAGAAGAAAAGAAAGAAAATAAGAGAAGACGATTTCCGAAAAACGACAGCTCAGGCCCGAAAAACGACGACTCTGGCGCGACTTCGGATTCAGGTACAGTCGCGCTACAGTCGCACCAATGTCGAACTTAATAGCGCGACGTTTGAACCGGGCCTTATAGTACTTGCCATGTTTTAAGTGGGCATTGAATTCATGGAGCACTGAGTTCTCGTTCCCAGAGTCCTCGTTACCCTTATCCAGCGGTGGAGCGGCCAACAAGGACCTCTGGGATAGAGTGATCCGCATGACTTGAACGGGGGACGCAACTGACCCCGGTAAAAGTAGAATGAGTCGATTGACATAGCGGTGCAGCCAAGTGTGCGCCGTAGTTAAGGAGAAATCATAATAGTGGCTCTTGAATTTTGGCTGACGTTAGCAGGTTAGCAACGGGTTGATTGGCACGGACTCGCACCGTTGCCAGATATCGCTGTCTTCAAAGAAAAGTGCCGCCTTTCTATCCCCTCCTGGCCTAGCCTGCGAATACAGCCGCCTCTCACGATGAGAGGCGGCTGTATTCGCAGGCTTCTCCTGGCCCTCTGTCCTGGCGGTAGCGGATATTTGTGGTGCGCATAATCTGAGAAACGACTCAATCAGACATAAAAGTTATAAAATACAATTTAATGCACACATTTATACTTGTTATTAATACTTAGTAGTGAGCACAGTATTCCTTTATCTGTGCTTTCGTGACGATATTCAGTAGTTATAAAGAGAGTGAAATTCTTATAGGTTTATACCCTTCAAAATACGGAAAACTAATGTAATGCACAAGTTTTTGTTAATACACACGCAAAAAAAATAGAAATATCAGACTCAACCTTACGGGAACGGCCATTTAAGGGCCAATTCCGCTGTCAAAATTTATGAGTGGAATTCAAAATACCTTAATACATCTGAACATAAATTTGTCTACTAAAGTACTTGCTAGTGTGACAAAGGCAAGCGATGAATTGATTAATTATTTGGTAGTAACACCATGGAACTCCGGATGGATTTCAAAATGCCCTGGCAGACAGCGATGAGGTTGCATAAACAGTGCTCCCTTATTTACAACGAAGCCTCGCGGGGGACACATGGGAAACCTTGTAACATTCTTGCTCTTCTTCAGTGGCGGGCATTTGGCCGGCTGAGGTCGTCTTTTGCCTCGAACGTCTTTTGACAGCATCTGGCGAACTTGATCAATGATAGCATCGCGGCCGGCTCTGAAAAAGAGTTAATTGTAACCCTCATGGGTTTCATGTGGTTAACCCTTTCACTCCAAAGAGTGCTAAGCTCAAAACCGAGTAAAAATCTTGAATTTCATTTTGCAAAATTGTCAAAAACAAACAGCACCACTTGAAAGTACTGCTCAAAAGCTTTCATTTGAATTGTCACACATTAGGGTTCCATCCACGGACTCAAAAGGGTAGAACCACATTTATTGTCTCAAGGTTTTACTCTGGGAGTGAAAGGGTTAAATAATTTGACTGTTGCATAGGATTGTACATTGTAGAGGGTCAAGCGTTCAATGACAACGAAGCGAAAGCGTCAAATGGCTGAAAATTCCCTGGGGTAACTGGCCGTTGTAGAGAGGTGGCCGTTTAGGTTCCAATAAGAGTAAAGTGTATGCATCGGCGCATGGTCAGGACGAAAAATCCTGGCTGTTGTAAAGAGGTGGCCGTTAGTGGAGGTTCGTACTGTCCTACTTTTTACCGCAAACCAACAGGTTGTTTGTACAAAACACGAGTTTCTCTATTAGGGCAGTTTTCAAATGAGTGTCGAAAGCAATCCGGAATTGCTTTGAAATGGTTTTGCTGTAATACGCTCTATGATTGGTTTAAAATACTCACGCCACCTTCTCAGCCAATCAGATGCAAAACCAAAACCAATCGCGACTTGATCACACGCGTTTTCCCGCGCTTAGCGCCGTTTACGGCGCTAAGCGCGGGAAAGCTTCGAGTTTTCATTGGTTCATTGTGTTGTTTGCGTTTGTTATGATTGGCCAGTGTAATTGCTTTGGTTTTGGTTTTACGACACTCGAAAACCGCTCTAATAAATTATGTAATGATAATGTTGTCTTAATTGCTCTGGCTTCATGATAATGATTTAATTTAGATTCAGATTCGTGTAAACTTACTTGGAAATCTCTGCCGAGGTGTTCTTGTCAAAACAAGTGCAAAATCGGGATTGTTTATCCATTTCCAGATCTTGATTAAGAGTTGTGCTTTTGCTCAAATTGCTTAAAAATCCGACTACAACATCACGATCTGAAAAGAAGACAAACAGGTTGTTAAACTTGCCTGTGGACGTAAGTAAACGCAATCAGAGCCTGAATAGACCTCTCAGTTTAGCTTGATTTGTTTGTTGCCCCATTTCAGACCATGTGATGTTTGGTGACCATGTGATGATGGGGCAAGGAGACGGCTGACACTTCAGACTAGCCAGGTGGCTTATCGGTGCTTTCTGCAGCATGAATTGACCAGGAGTATTGCTACTTCCCCTGGATGAAATGCTACAATAGTCAATCGACGGTTAATTACCCCCAGTATTCTGTTAGGTTTCTCTAACAGATCGCCGATACCCATTTATACTCTTAGCCCCTGTTGTTCAAAGGGTGGATAACGCTATCCACCGGATAAATCGCTATCAGTGGATAAGTGTTAACAAAAGTAACTACGCTATCCATTGGATAGTGATTTATCCGGTGGATAGTTAGCGTGCTTCATGCATATTTCATGGATTAAGGACATTCGCGTGTCGTATTTATATGCTTTGAACTATCGGGCCCTCGGTTAGACACCGTGAGAGGTTAGTGTCTTGTCCAACTAACAACACAGTGACCCCAGCCAGCGCTCGAACCCAGACCGCTCCATCCAGGGTCCAGCGCGCTAACCATTAGGCAACCGCGCCTCCCAGTATGTAGGGTAAGACCAGCATAATGAAAGGTTACCTGCTCCATTCTGAGATTTAAGCCACTGATGAATGGCGGGAATTGCCTCAGGGCGAACTGCGTATGCTAAACTCTAAAGAGAATAAAGAAAAAGTGAAAAAATCATAAAAACCACAGCAAAATATTTAACTTGAAAGCAGAAGTTGGTTGTAGCTATAAAATATATAAGTTATGAGAGAACTCGGAATCAAATTTTCCAAGTAGCTTGACTGACTGAATAATATCCTTCTCACTGTATTGGCCATCTTCTGCAAAAAGTCACGTGGCATGTCACGTGACCTTCCAGAAACCCCCATACCACCTTAAAATTTATTTTCACACATAATTCACATATCATTAATCCTAGCAAATGCGGGAAGTTTGTCACATTTGAACCTACATGGCCTAAGCTCCCACGACTCTCCTGTAGCAGAAGGTCATAGGTTCGATTCATGTTGGGAGAACTCAGAATCCTTTTACCAAGTAGCTTGTGTCACTGACTGAATAATATCTTTTTCATAAGTTATATTTCATTACAATGCCTTACCCTTCCTAAATATCCGCGGTCTCCAGCATCTAAACAACTTTCAACAATCATTCTCTCTATAAAACACGGGAAAATAAAGAAATAGAGTCAAAATTAAAACGTTGTAGAAACATGCAATGGAAAATATGTCTTAGAGTTGGAATTATTTCTCGAACGCTTCAATTGCCTCGCAACCGTGTGACGTCATAAGCTCAAAAATGGCGGCGCGAAATTCAAAAATACACTAAAATATATTTTTCAGCAAATTTTCTTTTTCTCAAAACTGTAATAAACGGCGAAAATAAAAGTTTTACATGTCAAGTAAGCAGTCGATCAACACCTACCTTTTGAGGAGGTTTTGGCAACTAACATATCGTACTTCTGTCCTGCGTCTTTGGAGATGCACAATGGAGGCATACTGCACTAAAAGTGATGAAAGTAATGAAATGATTACATGACGTATACCAGGCATGATAGTATGCAAAATAGAATCATTCCAACCCCCCACCCCACCCCCACCCCCCAATAACTGACCATCGTCTTTGCTCCGACGAAGGCCTGACGCTCGAAACGTCAGCTTCTCCAAATTCCATACCGCGGTTAATTTACTTTTATCAATTTCAAGTTGATAATCAACTAAGTATTATGGAAAGAGTCCAGCCGGTTGTCTCTAGGTATCCTGTCTTGAAGTGGAGCGAGTAAGATCCTTTGAAAAGAGCCGTGATCGTGACAACATTATTTAGCGGGATTGTAGCGCCTGGGTCAAGGCCAGACTAGAAATCAAGAATCCCGTCCCGCGGGCAACACCAGGAGTATCCAAATTTTGGCCGAGATCATAAAAAAATAATAATCACAACTCATACAAATGAAATTCTGTTTTTATTCCTTTATAAATAAACCTAGTGCAACTTACTCTGGGAAGAGAACTGGGTAGTACTTCGTCGCTGGTTTTGCCTTCAAGTTCAGCTCGTTGAAGAAGCCTGGGTCCTAAGGAAAGAAATCAGTCGAATTCTTGCGGTTTGCATCTGGCGTCATCAAAATTCTAAAATCTAAACTGTTAATTCTACAAAGCTATTCTTTTCACATATTCTAGATATATAAGACAATAACCTCTATGCAAAGTTTGGTATCGATTCAGTGTTCGAAAATAAGTAATTTTGAAATTTACGATGTCCCGGATGAAAGTGTTTTTGAACTGTCACAAAAACGACCAAAACGGGTATTTATGTCATTTTTAAATTTTCATACGTGATAATAATTTAGAAGTGATATCTAAAGAGTTTTGAAGTGAAAGCTAATGATATTGATGGTAGAATCTACTCTACTTCTTGTACAATTTAATTTATGCATGGCCGCCATATTGTCCCAAAGAAGCAAAAGAAGGGCACCAACATGGCGGCTGCATACTTTAAAAATACTGTAATTTTCTGAAAATTATTTTCGTAATAACTCGCTTATGAAAAACGCTACAAAGCTATAATTTGGAACAAGAGTTCTCTATAACCTGTTAATTTTCTGACGGTTGTTGATGCAAGAAAACAGTTTTTGTTACATTGATGCAATTATTAAACCACCAATAGCAACACAGAGCTACAGATCGAGCTTGACGTCATACAAATATACAGAACGGTACGTCATGATCAAGCCTCATAGTAACGTTTATGACAGATATATTTTACACTGGATGGAAGAAGTAAATCATGTTTAATAATATATTGTTGGATGGGAAGTTTGCTAGACCAGTAACGGAGCGTTATCATACTTACTTGTCGGGTTACGAGGGCAAAGTTTACACTTCTCCATGTCTGTGTTAAAAAATATAACGGAAAAAATATATCACACGGAGTAAACTCAGAGGAAAAGAGCGCGCGCTGAAATCCCCGACAACGATCGAATTCGTTCGTTGTTGGGGATATCAGCGCAAAAGATACATTTATTGCGCACAGTTTTATTAGTCAAAATACTGCTAAATAGCTCAGTTAGTAGAAAAAAAATGTGTCAAAACGTTTAGGGGTTTGAACGATTGAAGGCCCAGGTGTTTTTTATTTGGCTGATTTATTGCACATAGAGAGATTACCACCGACAGTAATAGACCTTTTTCCAAAATGGCCGCCGCAAATTCATATTAAGCTGAGCGGAAAATAAATACCAGCACCTGAAAGACCACCTCTTGTTTGGTAATCATACGAAGTTTTGTTAGGCTAGGTTTTACCTGAGTTGAGAAAACGGAAGTTGAAAACTGGACAATTTAGAGACGTTTGTATGACTGGGGGTATACGCCATACAAACATACATACAAACGTCTCTAAAATTTCCATTTTCAACTTCTGTTTTCTCGACTCAGGTAGAACCAAACCTAACGAAACTTCGTATAATTACCAAACAAGAGGTGGTCTTTCAGGAGCTGGTATTGATTTCCCGCTCAGTTTAATTTTAATCATTTTGAATTTGCGGCGACCATCATTGGAGAAAGGTCTATTGCCAGAACACGCCGAGAATAAGAAAAAACAAAACAAAACAACAAAAAACAACAAATTTCTGTTGAGATTTTGTGTCTATTGAACTATTGAGCAGCCATCCTCGAGGAAATGTTAAGTGGCCGGTTAATAGAGGTTGGCCGCTTAATAGGGATTCGTCATAAATTAGCATAAGGCGTGATAGAAAATCAAAAGATTAGTGACAACCAGGAGGGACAATCGATGACAACGGAATCACGTCAAGACAATAATAAACGTGTGTTTGAATGATTTTATCAGTCATCAGTTTTTTCAAAACAAGGCCAAACTTCGTGTATTAAATTCTTGGTGGCCACTTAATAGAGGTTTTATTTACAGTATTATACTGACAATAGTTTTGGGACTTTGATAACTGGCCGCTTAATAGAGGGTGGCCACTTAATAGGTGGCCGCTTAATTGAGGTTCGACTGCAGTTTTAATATTTGTAGTTAGGAAAGCATTTTAACTGTCGCATACTTACTGAATTTCCCAACATAGTCGTCATAGAATCGTTCTCGTGTTTCCACAGCTGATAAATTCAAGAACGCTTTATTCACGTTGCTAGTTTTTTGGCCCGGCATCGGTTTTGAAGGAATTCTCCAGTTTAGGAAATTCTAAGAAATAAAAAAGAAAGTTAAAATATCTATTATTCCGTTATTTATCTACGCGAGCTGCTGAGTGTATTTCCTAGCTGTGATTCTAGTGACAAGAATAGAGATAAAACATGGGAGTTACAGACAAAAACAATATACAAATTTCAATTTCAAATATGGAAGTTGGTATGCTATTTCAGTCCATATGAGAGCCGAAAATTTTCAAGAAGGTCGCTACCTGAGATGGGTGTGGCCGATTTCGCCTTGTAACAGAGCAGGGCCTAGGCAATGCCGGCTTTCCTTCCTTTTTAGCGAAGTCTATCGAGTACGACGTTGTGCCGAATGAGCCAATGTTCTGTTTTCTTGGAATATGGAAGCCGCTTAAACTAGTTTTTTCGCTCTTAGGGTAAATGTGTTCCGAAGAGTCGTGGATCTTTTTGCGTTCTTGGGCCACGCGGCGTTGCCGCGAGACTTCTTCTATTGCTGTCGCCATTTTAGCGGCGAAGGGATTTCTGAGTTTCTATTTCATGATCATCAACATGTGCTAATTTATTATCGCGTCATAATTAATTAAACATCATCATATCACCCATATAACAAATTTTCCAAGAAAAATAAGTTCAAAAATATAAAAGATAAACATGATAAGGCATTTTATGGCATTTTAAATTGTATCTCATACTCCATGCAGAACACTCTCAAAAAGTAGCCAATCGACTGCTCGTATTTTTTCCCATGAAAATCATGTGCTTATGTATGATGGAATTTCTATTTTTGCGCGAAATCGCGCGCGCGAATACAACGTGGCAATGGCAAGCAAGCCCGCGTGTGTTTCTAGTCAGCGGCTAACTTCATCACAGTAAACATGGATGCAGCAAAGATGGCTGCCAACTACATGGTTGAAAAATTTCGTGAAATCCAACTTTTTTCGGAGGTGTCGGTAAGTTATCACATGCAAGGGATACGCTAGTTACCAAGCAGTGCAGTGACTGTGTTTTTATTGTCAATTTTAGGTTAATCTTGTCATAGGAACTGTGTTCATCACCGCCGTCATTTTGGCGATCTATTTCGTCAAGAAATTCCGAAGAAAAGGTAAGCTTAAAAGCTTAAGTATATACACGATTACTGCTTCTTCTCGTTTATTTGTATTTCTATTTGCCTTTAATGCCAATATATATATTTTTTGTAATCGCAGTTGAGGTCCCAAATGAAGCTCCAGTCTGCCCAAAGCCGAGGTTTCGCAAACGGGATAAGATGATCTTTTATGGAAAGAAATACTTGCGAAAGGTTAGGAGGACTATATATTTCATTAATTAACATATAGAGTGATTAAGAAATTATCATCAAGGCTCGTGATTAATTGTATTGCTGTTCGATTTCAAGATCCACCCGCAAACTTTGCGCTATGTGTAATTCTGGCTTCGCTGTGACGTGCTCAAGGTCGATACAATTAAGCTTATTAATCCATCTCAAAATTAAATAACAGCTATGCAATGAAAACGATAACCCTGGGGAGTGCTTATATACAAATATATTTGTAGTCCTTTGAGTCCTTCATCATGGAGTCCAATGGTTGTTTGCACAATACATGTAAGCATATTTATTCTGGTAAAGCCTGTATGCAGGGGTTTGAACAAATTATAATTGACTGTACACTGTAGTCCCTCAGTTCCCCTCAGTATGTTTATTATAAATTAGTCTCTCCAAATTATATAGAACAAATTTCCTTTTCAATCATTTTTTCCTTCCAGAAAAGAGAGCAGTGCTCCCTCTGTTGTGACGAGTGAAAAGAGGGATAATGTGCTGTTCCAAAAAATATCCATACACACCCCAAGGAAGATCATTGGAAATTCCAAGGGGGAGGGAGGTCTTAAAAGCCAAAATTTTTAAGGAACTGGAAATTTCAGGGGGGTGGGGGCTCAAACCAAAAAACCTTCCGCGGGGTAAGGATATTTTCTGGAACCACACAAAATATACATTATATACTAGAAATATGCGCCTCACAAGAACCTGGTGAATGAACACTACAGCCAAGAGATAAACAAACAACATACAGTGTACATATGTTTTATGTACAATAATGTGCACATACATCTGTAAAAATGTGTGTGTGTGTATTTCGTTCAACATGTTTAGATGGGGTACATTTTTGGATGATAGATGATAGATTTTTACTGTAATTTTTATTGTCACTGAAAAGCCACGTACTTAAAGTATTGTATTGTATTATAGATGTCGATCAAACAGAAATGTTACCATCTTTTTACTGAGATGCATATTAACCAGATGCACTAAAAAATCGTATCCAAGAACTTTTGTCCAGATGTCTGCACATTTCGTTATGTCTGACCACATGTCAGTTTGTATTTCATCGAACGACCAACTGACCAACTGTTACATAATTATATAATTTTGCAGCTCTGTGTAAAGCAGATCAACTGCATGTGCATGTACCATTAATTTTAGTTAAATTGCTTTCAGGTGAAACAGCTCTCTCAACCACAAGATGAGGGATATAGAAGGACCATCAGGAAAAGACAGAAAGTCATGTTTAACTTTGGAAAAGAGTAAGTTCAGTGTATACATGTACAACAATGGGGCCTTACGCGAATTGATTAGTGTATTTATGTGTCACATGACACAATGCACTGATCCGACTAAAACTGGGGAATACCCAAGGATAATAATAATTATTAAATTATACATTTTGCTCACTATCTCTATTCTCATTGGCTGAGAGCATACAACTAATTCACGCTGGCATCGAATAGACCAATTTCGATATATTAATATTCTAACTTGGCTCCGAGGCTTAGGGGAATAAAACAAAAGAAATGATTTATTCATCCCTCAACCTCGATGTGATTTATTGTCGATTTCTTTTGTTTTATTCCTCTAAGCCTCGGAGCCAAGTTAGAATATTAATATATCGAAATTGGTCTATTGACGCGTCATAACTACAGACACTAGGATTTAGGCGTGTAATTACGCGTCAAACCTAGAGACAATGCATCTCAATTGACGTCATGCACATGTCATGCACATTAGCGGCAATGAAAAACAAATTAAAATACTCCACAATCTGCGAAGGAAAAAGCGACAAAACGCTGCAAAGTTAAAGCCCGAAATGATGATTTAGCTTTTCAAATGTATTATAAAACAATTATTGGATTCGGTTTCCGCATGATAGCGAAATAATAATATGAAGGCCTCGGTTTGAGTTATCCGTCTCAGCCTTCGGCTTCGGCAGATAACACAAACCTCGGCCTTGATAATTCTCGCTATCTTGCTCAACCTCGTCCAATAATTGTTTATTATTCTCCAAGTGATATCCCTCAGTTTTCAAAATTTGTGTTTTACATATTAAATATGTTCGCACATTCAGTATTCAACATTTGAATAGTTAAACTGAGTCTAGAAATGATTTTTGTGTACAAGATTTTTTTATGCCAACAGATTTTTTGAATTCTCATTTGACAGCTTAGTTGATATCTCCCAAACAAAGTGACTTTCAAGAGTGAAAATATTTGGCATTTGGCTTCAAAAATGCACATAGCACAGATAATTTAATTTCATAGATTATTATATAATATAATTTATTATTATTATTATTATTATTATAGTATACTCAACAAAATATGCAGCTTCTGATTGGTCAATGACGAGTGCATAAATAGGTTATAGAGTGCAATACGGAATTGTGATAAACGGTACCGGACAAGTAGAGACGTTTTTGCCGCTTAATGGCATTGAAATAAGCTTTCAAGTTAATGGCTAAATATTTTCTAAACTATAGTACTGTAATTCTTTCAAAACGTTCACGCTTGGTTTGCCTGCGCGTTCAAATAAAACATGTGAACACTCTGGAAACTAGTGAAGCGTTTTGTGTGCAGAGTAGCGTGATGGCCGCAGCAAAATTTTGTTGAGAATATTATAAACAAAAAATCGTATGAACTGCTCGTGCAATTAGTGGTTTATGGTCACTCATGATGCTTTGAAAGTTCTCAAATTGCACTCGCCTAAAGGCTCGTGCAATTTTGAGAACTTTCAAAACATCACTCGTGCCCATAAATCACGAATTGCACTCGCGTTCATACGATTTCCTATACTTATTATAATAATTATATAATTGAAGGGTTGGGTCCAAAACTATGCTAAATGGACAAAGCATTCTACTTAATTAGCATAGTATTTGACCAAGCCCTTAAATTATATCATGCAACATTAAAAGGCAGCATAATTTTAAAACAAAAACTGTCATTCTACATGACTGTAATTCTTGCATGCGCATTGGCTACAATGATACATGTACATTTAATTTTCTTCATCACTAATGGCTCAGACACCTACATGTACATGTACCTCCCTTAACAGTCAAGTCCCTTTATAAGAGTGTGACATGAGGTGTGACACAGTACATGAGAGTGTGGCACTGTGTGACACATGGAAGTGTGACACATTCATGTATATTCATGAAATTTTAGAACTTTAATTTATAAAATAGTTAGCCCATGTAAATTATATATTATTAATTTACATTTTATTCACCAAGGATCTCTTTTATACATGTATGTAGTTTATAATACATGTACATGTTATGGGGCTTTAATATAGCATTGTTACTTCAACAACGAACATTCTGTTAGGTTTACTGTGTTTACTGTCTAAACTAAAAGTAGAGTTTTACTCTGAATTTAAACTAATTTACTGCAGGTTTTAAAATGTCCAGTTTATCAATTAAACAAATGTACAAAAATATACCATACCATGTACTAAATGGGTCTAAATGGTCGATCAAGATTGTATGTCACTCAAGATGTTGTCTACCTTAGTTAAATACAGTATGTAACATTTTAGGTTTTACAGTTTACTTGGTAAAATAAAATGGTTTTTAATGAAAGAATAATTATAATATTAGGACCATTGGTTACCTTTTCTGTCAGGATAGGGGTGGGGTTATTATTTTTGTTGAAAAAATATTGACAGCCTTTTACCAGTTGTAGACAATGCGTCACCTGCTGTATTATATAACAAACTTGCCTCTATGTGCAAAACATGGAAGTTTAATGCAATTAATTATTAATGGCCCATCCACCAGCTGTCTGCAAGAATTCCTTGTACCTGCAAATCTACTCATAGATTTCTTTACATGCAGAAAAACTGGGCTGCAATCCTCTGGAAACGAACTTCTGTCATTATTTTGCAGTTTATTTACCTGTCGATTTTAGAATTAAGGAGCCTCGGATCTCTGAATCGTTGTTGTTCCTGATAATAGTACATAACTATGAGCAGTTGGATTGCATGCATGTTGGGTATAGCCATGTAAAATAGACAGAAGGACCTTTGCGTCTGTAAACTTGTCTATGGAATCAATTCCGGATTTCACTTGGGATCTCTTCAGCACTTGCTTGGATTTTAATATTTTTGGAAACTGTGTTGCTTGGCCATTTAGGTGAGGAATTTAAGACATTATATTTAATATCCATTTTTGTTGTAGCTTTAAGAATGTATTATATGCCAGGCTGGAAACAGCAGTTCTATATCAACCAGAAATTAACCTTTCTTGTATGCTACTACGCCTAGCAAGAGCTGCTAATTTAAATGCGCAGTCTATCAATTAATGTGTGGGGATAGTAAGTGAATATTTACTTAATATTAACTGCATACTAGTAAATATATTTGAAGAAAGTTTAGCTTCAGTTGAAACAATTTTACTTATTATTTCAGGACAATAGCTAAGGGTTGTGCTGTTAAATGTTTTATTGATAATACAATGTATATTAAAATGTTTGTCTTTCTATTCACTGGGAATTCACACATTTAAATATGAATGTATGTGAAATGATTGACAATTAACTCAGTATAGTCACCTATATAAGGGTATGTACAGTTGGGATTTGTCTTATATCCTTTCATTTTCTTAGTGCCAGCCTTACAGTGCAACTACTCCAACCAAGGCCACCCAACAAAATTATGTGCAAATTGACGAAATTAAGGAAACCTCTGATGTTAACAATATATTTCCGACAAATGATCTATCTAAGCAAGCTGCACACTACAGAAGCAATATATTTGTGACCACTTTTATCGTTTAACACTCAAACGCTGTTGGTCAATTTGCAAAGAATTTGCTTGGACTGGCCTTGGTTGGAGTAGTCGCACTGTAAGACCATACAGTTCTTTGAATCTTCTAAATCATTGTAAGTTGTTACAATGTACCTATACGTACCATGTACGTCTGCATGCATGACCAGTTGGATTGCATGTTGCAGAGCTCTCTATAATAATTGAGTGCAAAACAGTAACATTTACCAACCTCTAGCACCACTCATTACCGCATGGAACATCTGCGGTAACAACAGAGTTGCAAGCCACCATACAATGCAGTTGGTGTTACAAGATTCTGATCTGTACTCCAGAAAAACTGAAAACTAATCCTGTGTTGTACAGCCAATTTGTTTAATAGAGTACTAATTTAAAAAAAGTTAAGACGTCAAAAAAATTTAATTTGCGAAATTATGAAATTTGATCAGCTATTTGGAGGAAGCATGCCAAAAACTGTCCACTTGCCAAAAATTACATGTAGCTCTCCATTGCAATTTGTGGCTGAGATGTGGGCACTTCAGGTATTTTCAAGATTCCCATTTAATAGACAAGTCTGTCTTTTCATTTCAAAGGCTTTTAAGATTTGACGACAATGAGCCAGAGAGACAACTCAAACAGCCTCCACCTGCCTTCCTTGAAGCAGACTTGGCTGAGGTAAGATAATGAAATTCTTGTTACTGTTTTCCACACATTTTGTGTTGGTCATTGGAAATTCCAAGGAAGAAGGAGGCCTCAGAAGCCGACATTTTTAAAGGAAAGTATGAAGCTACATGTAAAACTTA
This sequence comes from Desmophyllum pertusum, assembly GCA_029204205.1. Lineage (NCBI taxonomy): Eukaryota > Metazoa > Cnidaria > Anthozoa > Scleractinia > Caryophylliidae > Desmophyllum > Desmophyllum pertusum. Next base: position 110,391 of record MU825438.1, on the reverse strand, counting down.
GACTGTTCACAGCCTCTCTATTTTCTCGACGCTAACAGCGAGCGCGAAGCGCGAGCGAGCGTGGAGCGCAAGGGGGTAGGGGGTGGGGAGCGGGCGAACGAGAAAAGAGAGGCTGTCTACATCTTTGGAAAATAGTGCAGTGATTAGACTCCTCCCCCTGTTGTCGCCTTGTCGTTAACAGCTCCGCCCCTTGACCTATTAATTAAATTGGACCAATAAGAATTCGCGAGGTCAATTGCTTATATCACGTACCAGTTTTCTAAACAACAACAGTATCAACTAAAAAAAAAAAAAACAGGCCGGCACACTGCGAGAAATAAGTTGTTCTGAGTTCATTCTCCGAGGAAATCGGAAGGATGCGAAGAAATCATGCAAAACCATCCTTCGGCAACGTCTGTGTTCACTCTAGCAATTTTTTAGAGGTCATGTTTGATTTCCTGTTGGGCTTTCGCTCTGTAGAGTTCCAGAGAGTTTGACACTGAGATTTTGAGTATGAAATACTGATTCCGTGTAGAACGTTGACTTCTCTTGCATTTTAGTCGATTTCAGTATTGTTTTGCCGGGCTCGGCATGTGGTTAAAATCTGTTGTTTTCACGGATATCATATTTTTCTTGGGCCAATTTCGCCAGAGACTACTGTCACGAACCGTACTGAATCCGGTTGGGAGAATCGCAACAACATTCTTTGATGCTAGCAAACTTTCAATAGCTTGTTTGATTGGCAATTTTTTGCATAAACTCGTTGAGCAAACGTTCGCCGACGATACGACAAACAAACCTCAAATCACGACATGTTTGTTTCGAAAGGCTTGATGAAGTGTGAAAATTTTTCCGCCATTTGATGACAACCGCAGCAAATGACATGACGCGCTCGTGAATGGCTGTTGTCAAGGTTATGACAGTTTTTACGCCTTTCAGCCAATGGGAATTTTCCGTTGCTGGAGGAACAGGAAATTCACTTTTTCTCAAAGATGTTTACAGCCCCTCTATTTTTCTCCTTCCCCGCCCCCTACCCCCACGCTCGCGCTTCGCGGTCAGTTCCAGTTTGCTCACGGCTACAACGATCTGAGAAAATAGAGAGGCTGTGAACAGTCTATGTAAAACTGGAAATTCCGGGGGGTGGAGGGTTCAAACCAAAAGAAATTATGTGGGGGCTCTGGAACCACACAAAATTACAAATATTTTATCAATGAGTTTATATAACATGTGATGGGTGCTACATGTATGTTTTTTTGTTTAGGTTGATGTCAACGAGCCTCGTCTTCCTCCAGAGGTTGTATACATGCTGAAGAGTGTAAGGTGAGTGCTTACTCATGATCCCTTTCAGTGAGTTACAGTACCACGCTCCTCACCTTTAACATTAATAATCTTTACTTACATGTATAATTTATTGTTCAAAACAATAACTGTCTAGTTGATGTTTTTCTTTATTCTCGTCACCTGTCAGTTTGACGATATATTGTTATTGTAGGGAGAAATTAGATGTAGATTACTGTTGGGAATTTTTTAAAAATTTACGCATATATTCTGGATGACCAGAAAACTGAATCACTTTAAGGTGGCCCGATCCTATTTTATATTGGTGCGTTGGTTACATTTTTGAATTTTAAGAAAATGTTGTTTAGTATTTTGTGGGAGTAAAAATACATAATAGTTGAGATATCAACATATTTTTAAAACCTCATTTTTACAAAAAAATGCACATAATTTTTAAATCTGATGACTATTTTTCTGTACTTCATCAAATAAGCCTTAGAGCTCTCAAGTTTTGTATCTGCAAGTTTCATGACAAATCGTGACCATGCAACTCGCTGTGCAAAATTCTGGTTAAATTATAAAATTATTTTGTCTTTCTCTTTTCCTCACAGGGTCTTTGGCCATTTTGAGAAGCCGCTTTTCTTTGAGCTATGTAAATACATCCAGACTAAGTTTGTTCCAGCCAACACTCTTCTATTTAGACCAGGCCAGGTGAGTTTTAATCACGAGTATTTCGTACTTTGAATCATTGATGTATTTTTTCTGTCATTTCACTCACGAAGCAGCTTGGAGCATTAGTATAGTGTGCCCTGGGTTCAGGAAGTGAAAGGATATGTATCACAGACTGACTGCAGGGTTTAAATACCATTTCCCTACAGGCTTGGAAGCCCTAGGCTGGTAAATTGGGTCAAGGGTAAAGTCTTCACGAGCTGACTGTGCATTTTTGTAGTGGCCCACAACTGCCAAAGCTTATCCCAGTTTCTGTAGCATGAAGCGACTAGGAGTAATTATTTGCTACTCCCCCTGGATGGAATGCTAGTCCATTGCAGGTTACCCCCAGCATTTTGTTTCCGGTACCCAGAGTAAAGCACAGCAGAGGAAAGTGTTTTGCCCAAGGACACAACACCATGACACCCACTCAATCCAGTGTCCAGCACACTAACCATTAGGCCACCATAAACCAATCAACAACAACAACAACAACAACAATTTTTATTTTGCATTTATAAAAATTAGGTTACATTTTTTGGATAAATTATTTTAATAGTAGTTCGTAATAGTATTTGAGTAATTAGCTAATTATAGTAAATGCCTAGAGGTTAAATGAACTGGAGTGTTTTCTAGTTAACCTCTAGCCTGTTTATGTTAAATACGATTATGTAGCTGTTCTATACATTACTTAAAAAGAAAAAAGAAAAAAAAAAACAGAGAAGAGAAAAAAACAAAAACAAGGAGAACAAACAAGAAGTACATAGAAGTAGGGGTCATATAATAAGATTACAGTAGTCATTTACTTATACTGTTCTGTCAGTAGATAATGTTTAATTTTTATAGAGAAGGAGAAAGTATTAAGTTTTTTTAAGGAGTCTGGAAGTTGTTGCCAGTAATCAATAAATGTACAGTGTATTACATTATAGTGTTTACAAAATCCTTTTGTGATAATAAAAATGTTGGATTGAGATATAATTAATATCACATTATATATTTTCAGATTGATGATAGCATCTATGTGGTCCAGAGTGGGAAGCTCTGTGTCTCTGTAGTTGAAAAGGTAAGCGCTGAGGATACATATTTACATTTATGTATTAACTGAAAAAACAAATGCTGTTGATGCTGCTCTTTTTGAGATGATACTCGATCTTAGCAAGAGATCGGTAATTTGTACATGTACATGTTGGGAGAACTGTTCACAGACCTGCAATGCATACAATTACAACTTTAAACATCATACATATAAAGCAAACAATCTGTGAATGTAGTGTATATATCTTTTTAACATCGAATCGCCATATTGGTTTTTATTTCCTGAAGAAGGACAGTGAAACTGCCCGAAACGTAGAACTTCTAAGAGTTTAACCTAAAAGGAGCAAAGAAAACATTTTTTTCCCTTTTGATATTCTCAGTTTAAAGTGACACTGTCCTGATTTTAGCATGATTTTGGGAAGCTCAGAAACATATCTAGATCATAGGAAGTTGATCAATAATGGTATGATTCTGTAGAATAACACTCGACAAATGACAGGAACCCATTAGGAAGCGAGGATGACGAACGACAGCGAGGATGGAAATGAATTGCAATATGGATTTTTGAAAAAACGTCAGGATGTCAATTTTTCAAAGTTTCAAATTTGGCTCGGAAATCTTTGAAATTTTGCAAAAATTTTGTTGCAGTATGAAATTTCTTGAAGAAATTGCTTTTTATCATTTAGTTAGAGTTTATTAAGTTCTTATTTGATAGATTTAGGGACCATTTCGTGCATTTATAACAGTTTTGAGCAAATACGTCGGGACAGTGTCCCTTTAACAGCAGGGTTGAGCCCCAATATGTGACAAACACGCATTTTTATTATTTAGAATACTGGCGATGGATTACCGTAAATTTGTCCGTTTGTACATTTTTGTACAATTTAGGTATCTCCCTGATAAAGTTCATATTAAAAAGTCTTTAGAAGTACCCAGTTCGTTATTTTAGGAGATTGTTCGTTACATCGTTTGTTGCTCGCATTCAGTGCAAGTCTGTCACTTAGTCTGTACATTTAATTCTACTTGTGGGTGTTAAATGTTTGTGTACACTCTATTTGTGTGTAAACAGGATGGCACCGAGGTGTGTATGAAGGAAGTGCCAACAGGAGAAAGTATTTATAGCGTGCTCACCATATTGGACCTTCTTACGGTAAGTTTCGATTTTACCGCGAGTAAACACCTTCCATATAAGGTATGGACATGTATGATTGACGGAAATATTTTGCAAACCGCTCAGAAGAGTTTTGATTTCGAAGGTCGTGTAGCAGTGAAATTGACGGTAAACCAAAAAATAAACGGGTAATGTTTTGTAGCTTTGCTTTCATGGTAATTTCCTCTTTTTGTGGCTCCACTCTCCTTTTCAATATACTTTATGATTCATGTACTTTATGATACTTTGTGATTCCCTGGTGTCTCTGCATCATTTCGTGTGCATTTTCCACTGAATTTTTTCTGTAATTTTATCGTTTATTTGGGTTTGTTTATGTCCACAGGGTTACCCAATGGCTCTGCCTCAAATATGCTGTCGGGCAGTTGTGGACACACACGTTCTCAGGCAAGTATACATGTAGCTTTGTTTTTCTTTCTAAACCTTAATTCCTGAATGCCACCAATACTTCCAATCCCCTCGCACACCTAGGCATCCGCGTTCTATTAAAGGGGCACTTAATTTTTGGTCAAAACGGCGCTAAAATTATGACTCGGTACCTTCACTCATACACGAAACGCCTAGAACATCAAGAGGAAGATATTAAGTGAATTGCTGAAGGTAGAGCTAACCGTAATTAGTTCAGTTTAGCGATTTTTCCCGGCCAGAGTTTGAAAACGTCTGCCCGACTTTTTCAATTGAGATCAAAAGCTCCTGCATGGGTAACTCATGACAGCACTCCTTTTATAGCTTCAGTACGCTAGTATAGTATTTTTTAACAAAACTGGACCATTATTTTTAGGTTTCCATTGGCGTAAATATGTCTTTTGGCTTTTGACTTTTTGATGTGATGTTCATGATAGTGCCCCTTTAACTTCAACTTTATAACCTTCATTCCAGAATAAAATAGGAATAGAGGGACTGCTCGTAGTCTAGCATACATGTACAGCTTGCATGTACCAACTAATTATGTCTGAACTTAAATGCAGTTTTCCATATGGCTGCCGGTGATACTCTCCTTGTAGATTTTAATTTGTTTCACGTAATCTATCTTGCAGGCTACCAGGAAAAGCTTTCCAGACAGTGTTTGAACAACATCCGGACTCTTTGGTCAGAGTTGTTCAGGTTTGTCACAAAGAAAACTTATCGCATTTTGCGGGAAAGGCGAAGATACATACATACAGTACCGTTCAAATGTAAGTTGACAGTCACTCGAAACTCGAACGACTCGACTCGATCCTCGATCCTCGAAACTCGAAAACTTCGAGTCTCGAGTCGAGCGCTTCGAGTTTCTCGAAACGCGATACTTCGAGGATCGAGGATCGAGTTTCGAGTCGAGACTGTCAACTTACCTTTGACCGGTACTGTAGGAACATTTTTGTAATAAGCTTTCTTTTGTCATTTTCTTTTGTACAGTACTGTCCCACAGCGCCTAAATTAAGACGTCAGTATCTCTTTTTTTTTTCCGTTGCAGATTATCATGCTTCGTCTTCAGCAAGTTACATTTATGGCGCTTCACAACTTCTTGGGACTCAGTTATGAATTAATTGCGAGCGTAAGTGTAACTGTGTTGTTACTGAATAAAAGTATCGCAATTTCACTCGGACAGACAACTACATTAACGTATGAGAACTGATTAAATATTTTCAAAGTACCGTAGAATCCAAAAAGTAGCGACCTCCCATACATAAGTAATGACCCACTCACCCGGAAGTATCAGAAAGTTCGGCGGCAACTTTCTAGTAATTATCGAAAGTAACAATCCCTCAAAAATTAGCGACCACCTGAAAGTAGCCCCGCCTCCCCCCCCCCCCCCCCCTCCCCCCTCCCCCTAAGTAAGTGAAATGGTTACAGAAAAGTTTCAGTCTACAGTTGACTCCCGGGTGATAACTCGAACCTTCTTGAAGGAAAATTGAAAAACGTTCCAGTTATCGGGAGTTTGAGTTATCGAGGGTAAAATGAGTAAGAAAATGACCTGAAGAGAAAACGAATTTACTTTGAATTAGCGGTGGGAGGCTCAAGTTATCGAGGGTTCGAGTTATCAGCAGTTAATTGTAGTACATTCATTGGTGACTGTTGTGAGTTAAAGTTGCTTAACTTTACCCAAGAAATACAAATTGTTATGATGTTACTCAGCAGTATGTGACCAACAGAAAATGCATGTAGCGACCCCGTAAGTGTACCAATCTCATTCCCAGAGTCCTCGTTACCCTTGTCCAGCGGTGGAGCGGCCAACAAGGAGCTCTGGAGGGAAGCGATCCGCCATGACAGGATTCTTGGACTTCCGGCTCTTCTGCGCATGTGTTCGACTCCATGTTTCAACTCACGGACACCAAGATTCTTTGACTTCCGGTCTTACTGCGCAAGTCAGGCGGATCACTCTATCCCAGAGGTCCTTGTTGGCCGCTCCACCGCTGGACAAGGGTAACGAGGACTCTGGGAACGAGATTGTGACTGCACAAAAGTTGCGATCTGAAAAGCTTCTAAAACCGAACGTAACGACCCTTGCTACTTCGGGATTCTACGGTTAAGATACTATGTTGTCAGAAAAAAAAAAACTAACTAACTAAATGTTATTGTGTATGCTTATTTAGAGCCCAGCCTCTCGCCGACGGCCGTCAATCTATGGCATCACCTCGAGTCCAGTGAAAGGCAAGAAAACAGACGCCTCTGCAGGTACAGAGAGTCAAGCGAAGACAACAAAGAAGATTCCTGTAGAGGTGGACTCTGGTGCGCACAGTGCTGCAAGCAGTAACACTACAACACCAGATTCAGCTATTGGCATTCCCAAGGAAAAAGACGAGTATAAAGGTGCTAATATCAACATCTAAATTCTCCTTGTAATGTCAATATGTTATCAAGCAGACATGTGATGAGAATGGAGAAAATCATCAGCGAGAGGCTATTGTCGTGATGTACAAACCGTACAAATTCTCAGAAAAATGCCAGTCGAAATCAGGAGCGAGTCAAAATTTAATGAATAAATCAAGTAAAAAAAAGACAGGACTTCTTAAATTAAAGGATGCCTGGCAGTTCCTGAGTTATTTTCGTCCCTTAAAGAGTCATGCATCTTGAAAAATATCATCTAAATTTTTCAAATTCGTCGTTCGCAATCCGTCTCAATCTTCCCCAATCTTTACCATCCTTGTTCCTTTTTGGTTTATTCTCACCTCTTTCGTGTCTTTTTTAGTCCGATTTGAAGGTTACTATTTTATTTGTGTATCATGACAAAGCTCCCTCAATTGGAAAATCAATTATTTTGTGTTGTTTCCGACTTCAGCAGAGCCTCGAGGAATCTTGGGAAAGGAGCACAGTAAACCAATCCCCGTAAAGAAAGTACCCTTACATCGGAGCGTCAGTTTCACGGAGCCTGAGCACGAGCGAAAAGTGGATTATAAACAACTTGGACGCTGTAAGTCTGCAGCCACCCTGGAACACATGGCGGGGATTGGGAACGACCCAGACAACCTAGCAGGTGAATACTCCGACATGAGTTTGTCTTAGTAGGCGAAGTTTTAATTTAATTTTTTTAGTTTAGTTTGTTTGTTAATTTGCCACACAAAAATAGAAAACATTACAATAATAATAGAAAAAGAAATTAACTAATACAGGAGGTGACGAGGGGGCCTATGAAGAAACCATAAAGGAAACATGGAATGATTAACGGCCGTTATACAGGTCTAATAGTTTTTAAAGATATAATTTTTAAGCTTAGATTTAAAAGAGGGTAGAGAGATTGAGTTAACGATATCGTCATCTAAAGAATTAAAATACTTCGGTCCTTGATAAGTTACGGAGAATAGTTTTGCATTTGTTGTACTGAAAGGTAAGTTGTAAGCATGAGCATTTCTTGTGTATGAATGAACTGAACTGTTTAGAGAAAATAACTCATTGAACTTTTTAGGTATGTGGGAGTGCTTGTGAGAATACGTGAATTTGCCTAATTCTACGGAGCGAATGTCAACAAATTTCAGCATTCTAAAATCCTTAAAAATAGGGTCTGAGGGTGCATCAAAATTTTTCTAACAAGTTATTGGTTGAAAGAGATTTTCAGAGGCCTTCTCGTTTGTTCAGTTGGGAGAACATCTTGTTTTGGTTTTACAAAGACAAATTGACTGCATTTTATTCATCGTCTGTACTCTTATCAACCATAGAAATGATGTCTTATAATGTCCACAACTCTACTCTCACATTGCCTCTCGCCGGATTCACGTATCCTAAGTATTGTATCGGCTAAGTATAGAGTACTAAAGTCATGACGTCACAAAAGAGGAAGCATGCCAAAAAACGTCCACTTGCCAAAAATTAGCTCTCCATTGCGGCCGAGATATGGGCACTTCAGGTTTTAATTTCTCTATACAAACCCTTCTAATTTTGCGTCTGTTCCTTCAGTTTAGAACAGGCGCAAAATTAGAGAGGTTTGTATGGGACGGTACCAAACTTTGAACCTCTATATCTCGGCCGCAAATTGCAATGGAGAGCTAATTTTTGGCAAGTGGACGTTTTTTGGCATGCGTCCTCTGAATAGCTGATCAAATTTCATAATTTCGCAAATTTGAAAATTTGTGGCGTCATACATTACCACTCTATTGTTTCTTAGCAATAGCCTATTGTTAAGAAACAATACTTAGGATACATCTCAACTTACGAGGGCTTCGTGAATTCGGTCCCAAGAGTATAAATGGGTACTGGTGAATTGTTAGGGCAACCTGACAAAATGCCGCAGGGTAACCTACGATGGACTGTCTAGAATTCCATCCAGGGGAGTAGCAAAACCCCCAGTTGCTTCATATTACAGAAGTTACCGGAGTTACGCGCCGACAATGATGGGCCATCTGACTTCTCCGATCACCATAGGATTGGAACATACTTTCCTTTACGTATTTTGCTTGCAGATGAAGCTCATATCCTCAGTTAACAAAAAATTGATAACTGAAAGGCCCTTTTGGGATAATTAACTCGTTTTATCTTGCTTTCAGATATATCTGATTTTGACGCGGCTCTCGGCCGAGCGCGCCTCACTAGCTTCCCAGAGTCACCCAGCCGCACGTCCATGTTTGACCTGGAGGTTAGCGACGCAGAAGGCAGCCCCACCTCCCTAGGGGAGGGTCGTTTTGATTTCCCATGCACCCCCGTCAGCGAAGACCTGTCCAAACAGTTTCTTACCATGGACCCAGATGAAGAAGATAAGATGATGAAGACAGCGGCTAGTGAGATTGCCAAGAGTCTTGATTTACCGGTACGAACATTGAAACGAGACTGCGAGCAAAGAGCACCTGTTTTCCGTCATGGAGCATCGAGCTTGAAGTGAAAACGCATTACAAAATATTGGCCGCGCAAAAACTGGAAACAAGAAGACAGAAGTCTCTTCTCTACTCGCTTCCAGTTTCCGCGCGTCCAATCTATCTCGTGCATTTTCAGTCGTTCTCACTCGATGATCTGTGGAAACGTTCTTACTTTGTTTTCGTCGAGTTATGGAAACACTCTTGAAGGTTTAGAGTAGTCAAACCAGCTATGAAATCCACAGTTTTTCTCAGTGTGTAATATAAACACAGAAAACGCCGTTTAATTTCTTAAATTTAATAATATAAAGCATTTATATTACTAATTACACTTGTGTCGTTGAAATATAAATAAGAGGTAACGTGATAACAAAGACATGTTTCAGTTAGTGGCCCAAGAATACTCGGGATTCTCCAAACAGGAGTGAAACTTATAACATTCCGTGCAACGGTCGGACACTACATTTACCACTGGAGACTCGTGGCAGGTTGGCAATGATTCATTGTATGTACAGTCAACTCTCGCCTTGCGGACACCCCTGTTATTACGGACACCCGCTATTACGGAAAAATCCAGACTGAAAATGACTCCCGCTATTGCGGACTCTCGCTATTACGGACTCCAAACTACGTCCCGAGGGTGTCCGCTATAACGAGAGATGACTGTATTTATATCTGTTATTCACATATAATTGAATTTTGTGTGATATATTTTCAGGATTCTTCATTGCTGGAAGGCATTCTTTCCATAGCAAGTATTCCTTCAGGCACTGTCCTTATCAAGCAAGGAGATGTGGTAAGGGAAATAACTATTTTACTGTTTGGTTTCTATTCCTCTTTTGAGTTAAGTTCCAATTTGCTCCCATAGCTCAAAATGTTACTGTCATCAAGAAGTTAAACAAAGGATAAATGACGCACCTCCCCTCCCTGTTTCCGCTTCTTATTCTCCCTCCCCACTCTCCCTACAACCAAACTAATGTACGAGCCAATCAGCATAATGCGCCATTCTGAAGCTTCTGAAGAGCTAACTACAGCTGAAGAGTCACCTCGATTTCTGCTTGAAACCTTAAACAATAAGAAGTGAAGAAGGAATTTTAACATTACTGATTATATATCGACTGTTACTGTACGTTCTAACAAAGTTTCCTTGATTTCATATTGACAGGACTGTAGTTTGTATTTTGTTGTGACCAGCTCTCTGGAAGTAACACAGAAAAGTCTCAGTGATGATCAGGAGGTACTTGTCACGTTCAACTTGCTAACTTAATTCTCTTAGAAATACCCCAAGAGGAACATAAGGAAAACTGTTGAGCAAGCACTCTTCTTAGGAAGTTTATTTTTGTCATCATCCCACTGTAGTTCGTAGATACAGTCGGCGATGCAAGCGAGGTTGTCGGTAAATCCTCGTAATGCACCCGTAGAGTCTCCGATTCTTATTAACCAATCAGAAACCTGCACGAGCATTAGCGAGAATGACGTATGTTTCACGTCAGCATGTCGTCATAAGTATAAACCCTTTTCACCATCCACATCAAGAGACCATTACACATGTACAAGAGAATCAATGTCCCAAGAATCCTTCCTTTACGCCGTAGCCTGACATTACTTTTTAACCAAGAAAAAATCCGCCCCGTAGAAGTTTTAAACTGATAACAACTCAGCCGTGTTTGTTTCCAGTACCACCTGTACACAGCCCTCCCTGGCGAGTTTGTCGGCGTGTTGGCGGTTGTCACTGGAGAACCTTCATTCTTCAACGTCAAGGCAACCAAACAGTGTCACGTGGTTATCATCAGCAAAGCCAACTTTTACAAGTAAGTAACAATGAAAGGGTAATACGTTGGACACCTTATAAGGTTTATACAATGATCACTTATTCATTTCATTTCATTTCCGCAGTTCACATATATGATGTCATTCATATACATTCATCATCGCATTATTCATTCCTATCACGGGTGTATAAACTCACAATTGACCTGCTCCCAATGTGTGGCTTCATAGCTCAGTTGGTAGAGCATCGCACCAGTAACGCGGAGGTCATGGGTTCAAATCCCGTTGAAGCCTTACGTTTTTTTAGGCTTATATTGCAATTGCAAAAATTACATTCATAACTGCGATAATCACCTATTCATTTAACAATATACAGTAGTAAATAGTTATTGTTGAAGCACTGAGGACAGGAGATGAGGAATATAACTACAGTAAATAGGCAAAGAATAGCGTTTTGTGAGTGTAGCACTGATCTACACTCAATAACAGTATTTAGGTTTAGGTACTGGCTCGAAAATGGTTAACTTCACAACGGATCGTTTTGGTGAAATATCTGTTCTGAAGGCCTATAATCGCCTCAGATATTCGGATTAAAGTTTGGAGAGGAAATATCATCTCGAACTTTCTTAATATGGGAAAATTAATGCCTATTATTTTCGGAGAGATAAAAATTTCGTTTTGGGTACAAAAAAGGTCAGCTAGGATTTTCGGAAAGGAAAAAAGGTCAGCTAGGATTGTCGGAAAGGAAAAATCAGCAAGGAAGAGCTGAGGTTTTCGGGAAATGACTACAAAAAGCCCTAATAAATTCGTGAAGACTAAAGTTCCCCTAGAATGACCGAACAGATATAAATTTTATAGCGCAGCTTATAATTCATTTATATATCTTTAAAAGCACTCCAGACAGCCTAAAATAGTGTTTTAAAGCATTTGTGAGAAAACCGTCGTTGGGTGCCCCTGACTTCACAATAATAGTTCTAAGTAAAGAGGTAATTAGATAACAAAAGTATCATATTACATGGGTTTCGGAAGAAAAACATTAGTATCATTTTACATATGTTCGCGAGGAAAACAGCAGACTGCGAACGGCAAACTTTAACAATTTTAAAAGGCTGCAGGTTTCAAGATGCTCTATCCGTGACGAAGCTCGGATTTAATATTTGAAATTTGATTATGTTCCAACCAGATGTTGTACTTCACGGCAAAAACACTTTGTCGAATGATTGACGCCGTTTAAGTGTTACCAACTAATAATACCAAAGTTTAGACTTACAGGTACCTTCATATCAATATTTGCCGATTCAGAGTGACACCAGCAATTGCTGACGAACAGCCGAAAATGCATTAAACAACTCATTTCAACGAAATTTAAGGACGCCCCATTTAGCATCTCAAACAGATGGCTTTTTTAGCAGTTAAAAGCCATATTGAATTCCGACTAATTTACTCGCGAATTTGAATAAGAAAAGAAAGACTTGGTTTCATTAATGCAATAAAAACTTGTTCATTTAGATGGTAATTTTGGCGCACTCAGTCTCAAAATTGGCAGTTCTCAGATAACGATCAGAATTTTCGTTTTGATAAAATTAAACTAGAAGAAACCTTGGAAAGTAAATAACCTAGTGTAATATTTCTTTTAAAATGTGTCCTTTTTCCCGAACATTGGGGAGTTCAGTTATCGGCTTACAGGATTAAGAATATAAAATATAAATTGTTGATATATTGGCATTGCGCTATAGCTCCTTCATACATGTATCCGTACTGTTCTTTGGCCTTAGATTAAAAGATATTCGGCGCTGGCTTGCGAAGCATCTGATTCGAAAAACTCGATTCATTTCCTGCCTGAAGTAACGGTTTCGCAATGAATATAACCACGGGTTGATTCCTGATGACGAGAAGGCGATTAGCTCGACCCAGAGCCAAACCAAACGCATAGTTCGTTTCGTGCAGTCATCGCTCGTTGCCAAGTGAACAAAAGATGTCACTAAGCTTGGAAACCATGAGATAACGAACAGGGTTACAACGAAACCCACCGTCTTAGCGGTTTTTCGGTTTCGAACTCCTTCGCTAGCAAGCTGAACGCTTTGACTTGCAATTGTTTTGGATTGTTCTCGCGCGACCACAGAAATGCGGTAGTAGCAAAAAATGATCAGAATCATGGGCAGGAGAATTGTGATTATCGTCACAGACGTCCAGAGCTTTGGTAGGTCGGCGGGGTTTGTAACCAAGATCCGCGACAGTCCAAACACGAATGATGCGATCCATACAAGTGCTACTGCGGTGTAGCACCTTTTGCTTGTGACTATCTGATTGTACAGCAAAGCAAACCGTATCGCGATGTACCTATCCAAGCTCACAACACACAGGCCAAATGTCGTGGTTACACTCGTTTGAATCCATAGAGCGCCGATGGCTATTTTAAACGGATGCTTGTACGGGCGAGGTGTTAACACACACCGTGCGATCCACATTGGATCGATGACCAGCCCTACTAGGAGATCCGCCACAGCTAGCGAGCTCAACAGTAGGTTAGAAAACGTTCTGACCGTGCGGGATTTGTAGATGACCCAAAGAAAAACTGCATTTCCAAGGACGGCTGGCAGCGCAGAGATGCCGTACAGCAAGGCCAGAGAAACTGATGTAGGAAACGCTAACTCTCCATCGCAGGGATTCGTCATGTTTTAAGCTTGATCCGACTAACAGTACTTACAAGAAGTTCCGCTATAAAGTGGCCTAGCCTGGCCATTCTCACGCCTAGTTGTCAATCAACCATCAAAGCGTAAACAGCTGGACAAACAACCTGCGTTTTTACTACGACTATTACCGATAAAATACGTTTCGCTTTTGCTAAAAAAATTTCTGTTTAAACTGTGGCAATTTATATCTCAATTTTGTTAATGATATATTTTGGTTTCATGATATTTTGAAGCATGTTTAGTTTGCAGGATGCTTGACAATGCAATGTGGGGTGTCATGACTTCAAGAGTATAAATTTGCATTTCGCACTCGAAAGGTGTCAAATATAGGAAGGTGCCGTCCCTTTATAGTTTAATCCATTATCTACCACGTGACGAATGTTTCGATGTCTGATCTGTCGCCAGTCAAATGCACCAAAGGATCATGGGAAGGAGCGATTGTTTATTGCCTCGCTACAAATACAATTTCTTAAACGGTAGAAAAGCGGGTTAACAGACAGACAGTTTATTTAAACACGGAATTTCTTCAATTACATGGAATTGGTTTTGCTAAGTACAAAACTGAGGAAAAAATCTTGAATATAATTTTGCAAAATTGTCAAAAACAGACAACACCACTTGAAAGTACTGCTCAATAGCTTTCATTTGAATGGTCACACACACCAGAGTTTCGTCCACAGAATCAAAAGGTAGAATCACATTTATTGATTCAAGGTTTGACTCTGGGAGTGAAAGGGTTAAACCCGCTTTTCTACCGTCCAATTTCAAAACTGAAAAAAGTAACCAAATAGTTATTTTTATTTTACAAACATCGAAAACAAACACCACCACATGAAATAACTGCTCAATAGCTTTTATTTGAATTGTCACCCGCCAGGACCTTTGAGCAGCATCTGGTCCAGGAGCATTCTCATTGGTTTCCTAAGCTGTCCAAATTTTTCAATACGGACCGTTTTTGAAACATTGATATTTTTGGCTGACAATTTTGATTCAACGTCAAGGATAGCCTACATGCAGACGTCATTTCGGAGACGTATACACGCAGGCTACTTGAAGGTTAAACTTCAAGGAAAGTGGCTGCTAAATCAATAATGCATGTAGTTTTTTTGACTTTTCAATTCAGTTAGCAATTTGATGTAATATATCAAACACGAGAGACAGTGTTTCATCGGGATTTCTCAAACTCATTAATAATTCATGAGCTAATTAACTTATGAGAAGCCACGAATTTCGTCACGTGTATGAGGTTTGATACCCGGTGAAGACCATGTGGCGGGAACGTTTGTCACGTGCATGATTCTTGATATCCAATTCAATGACAGATCAAGATCACTAGTGATCGTCATTCAAAGAAAAAAAGAATTCAATGTTTTACCAGCTGGAGTCGAACCTGTGACCTTCCGCACAGCAGCTCTACCATTGAGCTACAAGATACTTGAATGACTTAGGGCATTAAAGTGGATTATCATCATGCTCGAAATGCAAAATAACAAATTTTCACTCATTTACATTTGACTTCATGATCATGTTTCCAACGGATTTAGAAACTCGTGCTTTCATCTGTTTTCTCGTGTTTGGAAACGAATCGTGATGAAACACTCGCACTCGTTTTTGAAATAGTACTTCTCGATCGAAACAAAAACTAAGGAGTAAACGGAGAAATATTATCGTAAAAATCTATGCTAATTAAGACCAGGTATCCAACCTCCGTCACGGTTATGATCTTTTTGTGTAACTTGATGAATTATTAATGAGTTTGAGAAGTGATGGGCTAGTGCCCTTTGCGAATTACACCTATTTCAATTAACGTTGTCGGATAAAAATCGGATAAAAGCGTAAAGCCTACAAGACAAGACCAAATGGTAGTCTGGGTATTCATTAGAATTTGCATATCGCTGGAAAAGAAATCAACACGTTTTTATTTCGCACGTGATGTATTTGGTTTGCCCCGAATTAGATAATTTGTTTTTCCATGTTTTTTCGCTAGCTTATTCTGCTACAATTTAGTTCGGCTAAAAGTAGCTTACTTCTACAGGTTTAAAACAAAAAGGAAACGTTAGAAATAATGTTTTACATGTTACTTCTCATTAGTCACCGTTGCGTGCAGCAGTTTTCTTCTTTTACCCATGCTACCTTTCGGTCTTGTCTCGCGGGCTTTTAAAAACATTTCTATCCGACAACGTTAATTGAAACAGGTGTTTAGATTTAGATTGTAGAGTTTATTGAAAATGCAAATAAAACTCGACCAATATTTCCCTAGGCTCAATTTCCGCCGCTCTCTCGAGTCCGGTCTTCGTTCCATTTTCGGGGGATGAGCGTGGACTCATTTTCCCGAACAGCGGCTGGTAATCGAGCCTAATATTTCCCCAACACTGACCTCACTGCTCAATAACGTTCTTGTGAATGGTTCACACACTTAGATTTCGTCGACAGAGGAATAAGTTAGAACTGCGTCAACTCATGGTTACACTCTAGGAGTGAAAAGTAATGAATATGTAGGAAATCGTATGAACGCGAGTGCAATTCGTGATTTATGGGGCACGAGTGATAAAGGCTCGTGCAATTTTGAGAACTTTCAAAACATCACGAGTGACCATAAATCCCGAAATGCACGAGCAGTTCATGTTTTATTTGAACGCGCAGGCAAACCAAGCGTGAAATTTTTGAAAGAATCGCAGTACTGTAGTTCAGAAAATATGAAAGCTTATTTCAATGTCATTATAAAGTGGCAAAAACGTCTCTATCGAGTCTTACTTGTCCGGTACTGTTTATCGCAATTCCGTATTGCACTCTATAACCTATAGCTATTTATGCACTCGTCATTGACTAATCAGAAGCTGCATATTTTGTTGAGTATATTATAAGAACGAAATAGAGAGTGGCAAGCCTTGCCATCCAGCATACAAATCCTTTAAATTCTTCGAACTTTCAAACTACCATAAAATCTCACGCTTAAGCAACAGCGGTCTCAAAATTTGCAACCTTACTAATTTCATCATGCTCTTTCCATTTCTGGCAACCAATTTGTACTACCACCTTTTTTATGATTGACGTGGTCATGTGACCGTCTCATGCAAAGGGCCTATTGTCGTAGAAGTCGTAGAAAAGACACCAATTGTTTGTTAGTCGATCAATTGACTAATTGATTGATTTTTGTTTGTTCCAGTGTGATTCGTAAGAAGCCCAGAGTCATACTGAACGTGGCTCATTCTCTTATTGGTCATCTCTCTCCTTTTCTGAGACAAATCGACTATGCTCTGGATTGGATGCATGTGGAAGCCGGCAGAGCACTTTACAGGTACAGTGTATACAGTGGCCACGGGTCCTTTATAATCACATGACTTTTAGCCCATGCGTCCACCATGCGGTAAATGAAATCCTACAACAGTTTACAACGCAGCCTTTACAAACTCGTGAAACATGCCTTCCCCACTCTATGCGTATTACATCTGTCAAATTTATCCCCATAAAAATATTTTGATTTGTATGGTCATAGTTAATAGAGGGAAGTGGTTATGAAGCCCGGCAAAGTTCTTTGTTATATGTTTTTGTTCGCTATTTTGGGGGTGTTTGCTCCTTTGAAGTTTGCCGGGCTTCATAACCATTTCCCTCTATTAACTATGGTATGGTCGCCATAGTGCTAAATTTCAAGTCATTGTTGGTCAGTAAAACTACTCCTCCCCCGGGAAATTTTGAACAATTAGGTTGTCTTAGAGTACATTTTGTGCGTTTTGAAAGCAGTTTGATATGAAACCAGGCAGCCAAAAGCGAACGTAAAAACATAAATAGAGACGGTACGATTTTGTCGCATGCGACGCGCTTACGACAAGTCTACGACATGAATTGTGTCTTGTAAATCAAACCTACAACTCGCTTATGATTATCGTATACGACACGAAAAATGTCGTAAGATTTTGAAACATGTTTTAAAACCCTGCGACATGTCGTAGCCACAGACAAAGTTAAATGATGAAAGTCGTATACGATTTTTGCATGACGCTAGCAGCGCGCGCTACAAAAGTCGCATGCGACAAAATCGTACCGTCTAAATTGGCCTTTTACAATTTACGGACAAAGAAATGCCGCCGTATGTTTGAACCCAAATATTTTTTCCTAAGACAAAAAAAAAGTCAAAATTTTTACCGAGGCAAGTACCTCAGTTCACCTCATACTAGCTACGGCCCTGGACTATTGAAAGCTATGAAGTGAACAATTCCGCAAGGTTGTTTTAAAATGTTCGACTGGCTAGTAGGACAAAAGTGTATAATATAGATTCAGAAAAGATGAAACCTCTTAAAGATGATTTACAGTCCGTACTGCGGAGCGTCAGGGTTTGTTTTCATTTTTGTTTTGAATGTGTTGATTTTTTAAGCACTTCGGTAATAGCATACATGGAGTAAGTTGTAAGTTTTTGAGTCCGCCATTACGGGCCGTTACGTTAATAGGAATGCTCGATGAGCTGAAACGTCGGTTTGGGATAACGTCGAGGTTCTTCTACTCGTTATTATTGTTTTGGCGTTTTTTATGAAGAAAAAGGTAAGGTTCTCCCGGAATTTTTATTTTGGCTAGTAAATATTCCTTCGTGTGAGGCTCGCAAACATTGCAGGGCGGAGATTGCGCAGTAAGGACTGTAATCATCTTTAAAAAAAACGGTTTCCTTATTAGGTTTCTCCCCATTAGTGCATAACTCTCCCTGTCTTGGGGATTGATCGTTTAAATTCGCTCTTGTGTTTTTGTCATTTTGTATTTCAGACAAGGTGAACAGTCGAACTGCATTTATATTGTTCTAAATGGCCGCCTTCGTTCAGTTGTTACACTTAGCAACGGCAAGAAGGAACTCGACCGCGAGGCTGGCCGCGGAGAACTGGTGGGAGTGGTGAGTGTTATCCTTATGGCATGCATGTGACTGATTTGTCGGGTTTGATGCAATCCATCCAGAACTTTTGAAAGCTCTGAGAATTAACGAGATGTGTCGCTTTGTGTAGACGAGAGTAAAGTGTTGTGGTTGTCCTATAGAGCTCGAGCTAGGGTTTGTATATCTACGCATTTCAATAGCGTTAAGAACTTTTCTGAAGGTATATGGAGTATCAAGTATTAGACAACAGTTACATTTTGGCTGTAGTGTTGGTCAGTTGTCAATTAACTCCTTCCAGAACCATCCATTGATTTCGATTCGATTCATTTATAAACCAAAATCAGAACATAATAGAGTGGTTTCCGATTGACTGTCGAAAGTAATCGCTGAATTGCTTTGGTTTTGCCTACACTCTGTGATTGGTTTAAAAAAAACCCGCGCCAACTTCTCAACCAATCAGATGCAAAAGCAAAACGCAAAAGCAAAACCAAACGCGACTTTGTCACACGCGCTCGGTGCCGATTACGTGTATTTGCTTCGAGTTCTCATTGGTTCGTTTTGTTTTTACGTTTGTTATGATTGGCCATTGTAACTGCTTTGGTTTGGTTTCACGACACTCAATTCAAAACCGCTCTATGAACACCTCTCAGTGAGGTCAAACCCTCGTGTTAAGGTGTCTGTTGACTATTATAATTACGAATCGTATAGTGAAAAAAGGATTTACATTAAACGAATATTATCATTGCCGTGTCTGTTGTTGATATTTGTTTATGCTGATGGTCCGACTGTTTTCTTCTTTTCAGGTTGAAGTCCTAACACAAGCTCCCAGGGCGACAACTGTTCACGCCATTCGGTTCGTTTGTTATTTGTTGTTATATAGAGCTTTTGTCTAATCGCTGTCATATAACTAAATCCAACGTCATCACTGAGCCAACGAAGTCAGTCGAATAGAGTGGTAAAGTGTGACGTCACAAATTTTCAAGTTATTTTTATCAAGCCTCAAAATCCCATCATTAGATAAACATTGCTGCTGTATGATCAGCCACAAAATGTCAACTTGTTACCGCGGATAGAAAGATATAGAGGTTCAAAGTTTGGTACCGTCCCATACAAACCTCTCTAATTTTGAGCCTGTTCTAAACTGAAGGAACAGATGCAAAATTAGAAGGGTTTGTATGGAGAAATTAAAACCTGAAGAGTCCACATCTCTGCCGCAAATTGCAATGGAGAGCTACTTTTTGGCAAGTGGACGTTTTTTGGTATGCTTCCTCTGAATAGCTGATCAAATTTCATAATTTCGCAAATTTAGTATTTGTGACGTCATAACTTTAGTACTCTATTAATCAGAGCGCGCGCATTTTCCAGTCTATGTTTTAATAAGTGATAAACCAATCAGAAATCGTTGGCACAAAAGTTAATAATACGTAACGCGGGAAAATTCATGTAAGCAAAATCACGATAAGTTTTGGTTTAGCATTTGATTGACGGAAAAAAAACCCACAATATCTTGTGTCTGATTGTTTAGAGCATGTTGTAATATATCAAACACGAGTGAAGAGAGTTGAAAATAAGCGGCCACCCTCGGGGAAATGGCAAGTGGCTGCTTAATAGGGTTTGACCGCTTAACAGGGGTTTTATTTACAGTATTATACTGATATTGGGACTTTGTCATAGCTGGCCAAACTACGAGTTTAAATTCTAGGTGGCCGCTTAATAGGGGTTCGTACTGTATTATACTGACAATAGTTTTGGGACTTTGATAAGTGGCCGCTTAATAGGGGTTCGACTGTACGACGCTTCGTCGTCATCATCATCCGTCCTTTTTCAACCTAG
This sequence comes from Desmophyllum pertusum, assembly GCA_029204205.1. Lineage (NCBI taxonomy): Eukaryota > Metazoa > Cnidaria > Anthozoa > Scleractinia > Caryophylliidae > Desmophyllum > Desmophyllum pertusum. The sequence goes on along the minus strand of MU825438.1, from coordinate 89,811 downwards.
CCTGTTCCTGGTTAGCGTCGCCTCCTCATTTCAACTTTTCCAACCTAATTCATTTCTCTCCAACGAAATTCGAGGTGTTTGGAAATCGGATGAAACACTGTCTCGAGTGTTTGATGTATCTTCTTAATCGAAACAAAAACTAAGGAGTAAACGGAGAAATAAAATCGTAAAGCAAACCATTTCTTTTTCCTTTCACAGGGACACTGAACTGGCGGTTCTTCCAGAAGGTTTGCTAAATACGATCAAAAGACATTTTCCTCAGGTAAATTTTGTTTTGTATGCTATAAATAGTGGTTACTGCCGTGTTTTTACTATATTTTTGTGGAACAAGAAAAAGATTCCTATAGCGACAGTACTTGCGATGGAAGAGACTGGTTGTAATGCATGTTTAGAAGTCAAGACAAGTTAAGTTTCCTTCATCAAGAGTTTTGTAGTAATAAAGAAAGATGGTAAATTTTAAGCTCTGTAAATGAAATGAGTGCTCCGACCGGTGTGCGGGGAAGGGCATGGGTTCAACTCCCGTCGGGGTCTCAGATTTTTTCTTTGTCCCACGGTCGTGACAAACTGAAACAACTCTCATCTCAGTTTTGCAGTGTTTTGATATTTTAAGCCATCTTTTGATGACGAAATAGTTCGGGCTTCTTTTAAGAAGTAGGTTTACCTTTACATTTAAATGTTTACAAAGGTTTTTTTGGTTGATATATTTCAACAGGTTGTCACACGTTTGATTCATCTACTCGGTGAAAGACTGCTGGGACAGTACAGACGGAGTAACACAAGAAGCGAAACATTACTCGGTATAAAGATTAAGACCTTTACTTCTTCATTTTATGCACTCGAAAAAGACGTGCCACACGATTCGTTTGACTCCAGTCGGGGGAACAACTACCAGTTGATGATGACATCCCGTCTCTCCGACAATTAATTGAGCCCGCGGTTTTCATCACTGAAGTTGCTAAGCAACATAACGTATCCTTATTGGGCCATGCTGGTATGACAACGTTCAAAGTAATCAGAAACTCGTCGAGAGCTTCAACGAAGATTTGCCAAAAGCGACACTTGTAACGTTTCCCGACTGGATTCTGTAGGCCAGCAACTTGGAGAATAGGCCATTCCCGAATTGCCCGTTCCCCAGTTTTGCCTCAGTTTCAAAACGAGTCCTGGTGCGAAACCATTCAAATGAAAATGAGTTGGATTTGCATGAAAATTAACGCGTGAGTAAAACTCATTTCCATACGAAAGGTTGTGCATCATGGCCTGGTTGTTTAAAGGGTGGATAACGCTATCCACCGGATAAATCACTATCCGGTGGATAGCGTAGTTTGTTTTGGCAACACTTATCCACTGGATAGCGATTTATCCAGTGGGTAGCGTTATCCACCCTTTGAACAACTGGGGCCAGGACTCGTTTTGAAACCGAGGCAAAAAGCAGCTTGGAAATGGCCTATTGTCGCAGCAAACTGCTATCTTACGTCTCAGTTTGTTCGTTGTTGTTGTTGTTTTTTCTGTGTGTTTTTTCTATATGTACAACAGCAACAAAACTTTATTTAAATACTGTACACGGTGAAAATATCAGTTAAATATAATGAATATCTACATTTGTTAGAAGCGATATACAGATTGTTCTCCTTGTTCTTTTTCTGCTAACACCTTCAACTCACGCGTCACTCTGTTTTTAATACGCAGACAATCATCTGCCGGTTGATAATCAGATATTCGGAGGCTCCAATCTCGGTACAGTGGCCATAATCCCCGCGTCAGAAGATGTACCCATCTCTAACTTCTCATTTGAACTCAGCTTAGCACTTCACACTATTGGTAAGTAACATCTAACGACAAAAAATATATGAAACGCCATAAAGAGAATAAAAAAGGAAAGAAAAAAAGGAAATAAAGAAATCTTGGAAGGCGATATTGGTTTTTGGAGTTCTTTTCCTTTTCGAAATTAAATTTCAGTAAGGGAAACGTTCGCTATAATAGCGGGACAATTATATAGTTTAATAGTTTCTACTTATTGAGGCGGTATAAAATTAACATGGTTTCACATTATGCACAATTTATAGATAAATGGACGTGTGTTGTTTTGAAAGGATAACATTGTCAATAAAAGTGCGCATTGCCAAATTATGTAGACTGCTGATCTGAAAACACACTCACATGCAAGACTTGTTCAGTAGTGCTCATTGTATATTTCCTCTTGTTTCCAGGCCCCACCCTTTTGCTAACCAGCTCGTTGGTCCGAAGCAAGCTTGGTAGTTCCGCAATGGACAGGTATATAACTACAGCTGGCCGCTTACGGGAATGTGTAAATACAGAGTTTTGTATGAGCTAGAGTTCAAACGGGGTTTTGTCAAGGTGGCCGGGGTTTTGTCAGAGAGCTTCGACTGTAGTTTTTGGCGTTCTGTATTTCCGAATATCATGAAATGAGTCCACTAAAGGACTGTGCAAAATCACGTCACGTGCCAAATCATTTCCTTTGATTTTTCTCTGCTCGCAAGTTATCCAGGATTTTTGGTATTTGTTCATGCATGTATAGTAGTGGTAGTATTTTCTCTAATAGTAAATCTGTTTTTATTAGCTCTTTAAACATAGCAAAGCCACTGTTTGGTATTGGATTTCCTGTTATTGCTTTTCTCTTCACTTGTTACATTCGTGGCTCATTCGTTAGAGCGGTTTTCAATTAACTGTGGAAAGTAATCGCTGAATTGCTTTGGTTTTACTTTACTAGGCTCTGTGATTGGTTTAAAAAACTCGCGCCACTTTCTCTTGAAACCAATCAGATGCAAAACCAAAACCAATCACGACTTGGTCGCACGCGTTTTCCCGCGCTTGGTGCCGGTTACGTGTATTCACTTCTAGTTTTTATTGGTTCATTGCGTTGTTTACGTTTGTTGTGATTGGCCATATTGTAATTGCTTTGATTTTGGTTTCACGACACTCAATTGAAAACCGCTCTAGTATACTAGCAATATATTTGTTACACCGTGACTAGTGTTTGTCATCTGTTTCTTTTTGTGACTAATGGGCTGCTTTCTGTTACTAGCATGAACGAATACCGTCTCTCCAGCTGGCTGGGGCAACAGGAAGATCTTCACCGTATCGTGTTGTATCAGGCTGACACGTTCATGTCTGCTTGGACAAAACGATGCATTAGACAGGTGTGGTGCATAGTGTGTAGTTTTCAATGACTTTCTAAAGTATTTATGTATTTTGTTTTGGTTTTCCCGCTGGTCGAGTTCCATAATTAGTTCAACATATTTGTGTAAGCTTTAGACATAATAGGGCCATTTATACGGGAGAAAATAAGACGCGTCTTATCTAAGACGCGACTTAAATAAGACGCGAACTGATCGTATAAATAGTACAAAATAAGCGTTCGTGTCTTATTTTAGACAGGGTTTTCAGCTGTTCTTATTTTGTCCGCGTCTTAAATAAGACGTGAACTTCCTCGTATAAATGCTTTCGCGTCCTAAATAAGACGTGAACTATAAGTAGGCTGTATCAAAAATGAGACGCGAACCATTTATACGTGATCTTCGCGTCTTATGTAGGACGCGAACGTATAAACGGTACAGTTCGCGTTTAAGTCGCGTCTTATCTAAGACGCGTCTTATTTTCTCCCGTATAAATGGCCCTAACGTTTTCGTCTGGTTCAAGTCACTCTTCCCCCGCTTGCCGCAGAGTTCCTGTGCATTCAGTTTGACCGTATTCGGAAATGGAACATAATGTGCTCGGTTGAGTTGGTCTGCCCAAACGTTTTGTGACTTACGTTCGATTGAATTTCGATTCGATTTCGTTTGATTAACTTTCCGGCTTCTTGTCCCTTTCAGGCGGATAGCATTGTTATTGTTGGTGTAGCAGACGGTAGTCCTGCAGTTGGGCAGGTATTGACGTATTTCTTTTCTTGTTGTTGTTGTTGTTGTTGTTGTTGTTTGATAATTTACCTGTAGATTTAATACTAGCGTAGCCGAAATTGCTATTCATTCCGCTGTAACAACACACCATGGGTCAACTCATAACTTTCTCTCACAATCGATACTTTCCCACGCAAACTGTAAAATAATTTAACAAACGATCACAGTATGAGCTTGGTACGCCCTTGCAAGATACATCCAACAACCTTTATGCAATAAATTGTTAAATATGTTTTTTGAGAAAGATGATAATCAGTCAGTGACACAAGTTACTCGGAAAAATATTCCGAGTTCTCCCAACAGGAGTCGAACCTATATGACCTTCTCCACGCCGGTCGGACGCTCTACCACTGAGCTACAGGAGACTCGTGGGAGCTAAGGCCATATAACTAGGTTCAAATAAGACAAACATCCCGCATACTGCTAGGATTAGTTATGTCGATGAGCTAGAATGTGTGGAAAGAAAGATGTCAAATTTGTCTTTTGTTTACCACCTGATTATTGTTGCTAAAACAAGTTTATTTCTTCAGGCATTTCACTGGTATTGTGTACACTCAGTGTTGATGTGTTTTCTTACATATTTTTTTTCAGCTGGAGAAGCAGCTTGAGAATATTGGTGTTCGCTCTCAGAAGGAGCTCATTCTCTTGCACCGCGAGGACGCCGCCAAAGGCTTTCGCATCACACACACTGTGGATTGGCTGAACGCGCGCGGCTGGATCTGCGCACATCATCATGTGAGATTACATTTACACTGTCGATAAATACTTCCTAATTGGCTCTTAGCCATGACGTATTAGACTAGTGCCGTGACTCGCGCGGGCGATCTGTTCCCAAGATCTCCGGTTAGTTCTTATCGGTAAAATATTAGCAACGTTGATATTATTGGTTCTCGGCAAAACATTGATTAACTTCATGTAAATCGTCTTTAGGTGCAAAAACGACGTCTTGCCGTAGTACGGACCCGGCGACTAATTATCAACAGTCCGCACTGCCCATGCCTGTATCTGATGCTGTTTGGGATACACTCACATGCACCATAGTATTTGGTTTGCAATTTGCATTCAATTGATTCAACGTGCAGACTGACTGTTTGACATATACATATTGTCTTGTCTTGGTTCTCTCGATAAAGCTAAGCGAAAGCGTTGGTCATTTACGCGAGAGAAGTGATCTTAATTTTAAATCAAAATACAGAACCCCACAAAAGCCGCAACATGGCGTGCATTCTGCTGGTTACTTCTTATCTCGTAACTGGCAAAAGTTAAACCGCCTGTTTACATTGATATACGACACAGCAACTTCTTGTGTACTCAGTTGTTTTGCTCAACGAATCGCCATGTGAATCGTAAAGCCTCTGTGATTGAACACAGTTGCAGTTTGGTTGAGTGTTTTAGTCGAAGCGTGCAGCAATTACATTTTCTTCCACGTACATGGTAGTCACGGTCCTTCATATATTCATTGTCTCAATGGAATGTGCAGACCACTGTTATGGTTGGTGATTATTTCTTTAACTATGTTCATTTTCATTGAAGGTTCGATGCCCTAAGAAAATATTTGGAAGACGCCCTTTGTCTGAAAAGGTAGGAAGTGTGAATTATTAGGATCACAACTAACCATTAAATGCAATTAAAGTTTACTACATTTCGACGGGGTTAATTTTCTTTTAGATTTGTATTGTGTTATAACTTGACTTCCCATTCCATTTTTTATAGTACACGCAAAATCCTGCAGCTTACCCGTTACCAGACAGGTGAGTGAAGTTTCTAGCTCCATCTTGATATTTTGCTAAAGTATTTTAGTAGAAATACAAAAATTATTGCTGTCCGACGTTTCAATGATTCTATCATTATCAAGGGAAGAGTGAAAATTTTTAGTTGAGAAATGAATATAAATTAGTGAAAATAATTGGCATTTTTTTGGAGTCTTAAGTTATGTAAATAACTTAGCGCGGATGGAGTCTGATTGCACGTTTAAAGTTGGCTGCAATTCTTTGATTATGAGCATCTCATAAATAAGACAGTCGAATTTATTTCGGCACTTCTTAAGTATTGATATTGAATTTATAAATCTGTTTCCTGGGTGAATACTGAAAAGCTTTTGTCAGTTACCAGGTGTGGGAGGGAGGGGCATTAGCCGGCACGTGCAAATCCCACGTCATACGTTTTACCTCTACATGTCATATCATATCTTCAGAAAAATTTCTAATCGATCCGTCAGTTACACAAAAGACGTTGTCGTGTAAACCTTGCCCCTGTAGGAAAAATGCCGATTATTTTCAGGTAACGAAGCGATTTGTGATTCAGTTACCACACTGTGACCCACACCCCTGGTGAATAAATCCCATTTCCCCTCGTTCCCGGAAAAAAAAAACAATCTGGTAACTTAACTTAATCTGTGTAACATTTTTCATTCTTGCAGAAAGTCTGATTTTTTACGTCTCGCTCGAAGACTTACGGGAACTTCCATTGGATTGATTCTCGGAGGGGGTGGAGCCAGGTAAATACTGATTTTTAAACTGCGTTTTTGACTGTATGAGTATCCCATAACGCACACTATTGCTTCGTGACGACATTTTGTGACCAGTATTTTCATGGGTTTTTTTTTTAGGGGATTATCTCATGTTGGAGTCATCAAAGCTCTGGAAGAAGCAGGTTAGATTTATTTCTTTTTTCACTATAATGTTGCGATTCTTTATACCAGTTTTACTAGATTCAAATGAAGAAATGGCCTATAAGCTCCCACGAGTGTCCTGTAGCTCAGTGGTAGAGCGTTCGACCTGTGTGCGGAAAGTGATAGGTTCCGGTCTCCTGTTGGGAGAACTCGGAATTATTTTTCCGAGTACAGTCAACTCTCGCCTACCATGGGTACCAGAGGTTTATTTCTCCGTCGCGTCGAGATCCGAAGTCGGCCAAGAAAAGCCTCTGGCACCCAGGGTAACTCTCGCCTTGCAGACACCCCGTTATTACGGACACCCGCTATTATGGACGAAATCCAGCCCTCTCCCGGCGACGCTATTGGGGTTTTACTGAAAATGACTCCCGCCATTGCACTCCCGCTACAGTACGTACTCCAAACTACGTCCCAAGGGTGTCCGCTATAACAAGAGTTGATTTAGTTTGTGACACTGACTGAATAACATCTTTCTCATCGTGTTTCTACCAGGCTTAAAATTCACCATCATTTCTTTGCACACGAGTTTATTGATCGTAATAGACAATATTCGTATTCTCACGGTTGGACTGGAACTAGCTTGCAATCGAGGCTCATGCGGGGAAATGTCGTTAAAAATATTTGCATTTGAAAAGATTTCCCCGCATTAGCCTCGATTGCAAGCTAGTTCCAGTCCAACCGTGAGAATACGAATATTGTCTATTTGTTGCCTTGTTTGTTGGTTTGGTTTTCCAAAGAAAAACGTTGTCAGCAAAAACAGCAGAAATAAGGTTGTATATTATCCGATGCGGTAACTCGCGCGCCTTCTCAGTTCGGGTCTCCCAATACCTCTCGGAACGAGGCACGCCATTGACTCTTAAAACAACAGATAACTGGTCACAGAAATGCGCCTAAGCACGATCAGACGAATGAATGAAAATAGAGAGGTTCCAGAGAGGTAGTGTCTGCTTCTTTCTGCTTCTCGAATGCTATGCGTTCAGTAAAAAAGCTGACCAATAACAGAACTGCGAATGACAAAAGTGCTCGTAAAGTAAAGTAAACAACTTTATTTAAGTGTCAGAGGATTTAGCACTGCTGTACTAATTGTGGACACTGTAAATGAACAAACAAATATTGTAAATAGAACATAAACTTGTAAGAATCCCAACTGGTGGGAGGCTCTCCAGTTGGCTATGTACAAAGCGTGGCCGAGGAGTTGAACTCGGGACTACCGAGAGCAAATCCAACTAGTGGCAGGGTGGAGGGCTTGAACCAGGGACCTCCGGATTTCAAATCCAGCGCCCTAAACCACTCGGCCACGCCGCCTCCTCCTTCGCTCGTTGTAGATTATACAAAATAAACAGACAAATGATGAGTACACTTGATGTTCCTTATCACTGAACACACATTGATGAATGAATGAAACCTTTATTCAAGCGTCAATACTTAAATAGTAGTAGTAAAACCACTAAATGGGGACACTAAACTTAAAGATTATTTGCTTGCAGGCATTCCAGTGGACATGGTAGGCGGCACAAGCATGGGAGCCTTTGTTGGCGCAGCATACGCGGAGTCTGGTGACGTCACTAAAATGTGTCAGATGGTCCGCGAGTGGTCATTGGTAAGAGCTTGTTATGCGAGTGCACGTAATAACCGCTGTACAAGAAACGTTTTCTATTATTATTTGTACATTAACACATTGCCTTGTGGACGTACGTTTTATGCCGGTTTTATAGCCTTAACTGAGGTTTATTTTCTTTAGTTTCGTGGGGATAGATTTGCCATTTTAAAGGATAGCGGTTTATTCGGTGTGTTTGATTTCAAAAAGCACTCGGAGTTGACTAGAATTATCTGAGCCCGGCGCCGTTTTCGCCTGGAATCGATGTTGCTAAGTAACATGACGTCACTGATGACGACAAGCTGACGTGATACCCTGTGGTGCCTGTGCTATTTCTGATTGGACAATAAGAATCGAAAACTTCGGGTCCTTGTACGAGGATTTGCCGATGACTGCACTCGTTTAAAACCGACTGAAAGTCTCTTTATTATTTGCAGGACATGACGTCAATCTTCAAGAAGATCCTGGACCTCACTTATCCATTCACCTCCATGTTTTCTGGTGAGATTGCTTTTGTAGTTCATAGCTTTGTTAAACTGTCAGTAGACTGGTTGTTCTAACCTAATAAATAGCGACCTTCAGATTGAGGTACGAGTACGACTTTTAAACCTATTTCGCATCCTCAAGATTATCATGTGTCACGCCAATCTCGTTCCCATAACTTACACTTCTGACTGGTCAGTACTTCTGACTGGTCAGTGACAAGGAAGATCGAGGACTATGGGAACGTGATTGTTTTGAAAGTAGAAAGTCGTACTCGTAGTCGTACTCGTTCTCGTACTCATTCTCGTACCTCAATCTAGTAGCTAGTCTAGTCTCAATCTAGCTAGTAACTAATGTAATGCGTGACTGTTGCTACACAGACGTGAACCATTTTTCTTCTCTTTTTTGCAGGAAGTGGCTTTAACGCGAGCATAAGAAGTACATTCGGAGAGCGACAGATAGAGGTACATCATGAGTATTCAAGGATTATTTAATCGTGATTATCAACTAGTTTGTGTGAAATGTGAAAATCGGCTACTTTATAAGAGCTACCATACACGAAATTTCCCTTTCAAAATGCAAGGAAATCTTAAAATACTGATTTTAGAATTATACAAAAACACGAACGAACTCTTAGGAAGCCATACAGGAATACCAAACTAGAATTAGTCACAATGGAACCAGGAAGTGGCAGTTAGTGCAGTGTTATTGCCAGTCGTTGCAATAATCAGGGCCCGGTTGCCTAAAGTGGGAATTTCTACAACTGTTCCCTGTGTTACGGGGGGTTTTTTCGCACCGTCCTTGTGTTTCCTATACTCTTGAGTCCACCTTCGGCCGATTTATCCATAATAGCGTCCAAGAAAATCCTTTGGAACACAGGGAATAGTTGCAGAAATTCCCACTTAATCTTAAGTTGCTTTATGCAACCGGGCCCTGAAGCTTAAGGATTTCCACCAATCTGACAATGTATTTCTATGAAGCTAAGTGTGAAATTTTGTTTCCCATACAGGATCTCTTGTTGCCTTATTTTTGCATCACGACTGACATTACGTCATCGAGAATGAGGGTACATACGGACGGTAAGACGCATTTTCAGTGGTTTCAGTCATTTCACCCCCTAAGCGTATTTAGACGTCCTGGACCCGGTTGTTCGAAAGCGGATTAACGCTAATCCTGGATTAAAAGTCAATAATGTATTGACTTTTAATCCAGGATTAGCGGTAATCGACTTTCGAACAACGGGGCCCTGTATAAAGGCCTGACCGAACGGAGTCGCAGGTAATCGTTAGTTTTGAATATGAACTTGCGTACAGACTTGCATTGCGTGGCCAAACGCGCGGCTGCCATTCAGTACTCGAAGTAAAGAATAACACTTGGGTTGAATTGCGTTGGTTGGCCAAAAAGGAGACAAACTTGCGTCTACTTGCGCGCAAATTTGATCTCGATCAAAGTAAACGCAAGTCATCACAAGTGCGCACAAAGCCTGGCCAAACGACATCGCAAGTCGACACAAGTTGGAAACACGTTGGAAACACGTACTTGCGACGGACATTATCACATAGAGTTGAATCTATTTATTGTGACGTCATCAATAAGAATTATTCTTACGCCACAAGGATTTTTTTTCTTTTGGTCTGCGTGTTTACCTAAACGCCCCCTTTAAGAGACATCTGACACTTCTTTGTGTGAGGACACTACTACTCTGCTAAGCAGCCGTTATTCGGAGCGTCACGCAACGCGAGAAGAAAGGGAGAGGCGTTGCGTGACTACCCAACTAACGGCTGCTAAGAAGACTGAAAGACACAGAACGACCTTCAAATTTAAATTCCGTGAGCTTTCTGAAGGACTTGAGGCTTATCATGTACTACTTTTAAATGAACGTCTGCTTTCCATTACAGGTTGCTTATGGCGTTATATCCGTGCTAGTATGTCCCTGTCAGGATATCTACCTCCACTCTGTGACCCGAAAGACGGACATCTGTTATTGGACGGTGGATACGTCAATAATTTACCTGGTAAGCGAGTGTTAGTAACTTACCTCTTACCTTTTTCGAGTTAATTGTTAGTCAAACGGTGCTCTTAAGCATGAAAGATCAGTCGTTGTTAATCAGCCTGGAATTATTTTTCAGTTAAAACTGTGAAATATATTAAGTTCGAAGTGTCAACATACAAATTCTCCTTATATGTTTCAATAAATTTCATATAGTACTAGTTAGGAGAGTTTGGCTGAACCGCGGTCTGAAGAGGGGGGCTAATCACGGACGTTCTTTAACACGTGTCCTCGAATCCTGTTCTACAGTCAACTCTCGTTGTAGCGGACACCCTTGGGACGTAGTTTGGAGTCCGTAATGGCGAGAGTCCGCAATAGCGCGAGTCATTTTCAGTCAAACCTCTACAGCTTTCGCCGGGTGGAGGGCTGAATTTTGTCAGTAATAGCGGGTCTCCGTAATAACGGGATGTCCCGCAAGGCGAGAGTTAACACTGTACTTGGAATATTTTAGCTTCTTCATTAGTCGTTTTGAAAACCTTAGCTGTTTACATGTACATGTAATTGTAGCGGATGTGATGAAAACCATGGGTGCTCAGACGATCATAGCAATCGATGTAGGATCGGAGGATCCCGCTGACCTCACGAACTATGGCGATCAATTGTCGGGCTGGTGGCTGTTGTGGAACAAGTGGAATCCCTTTGCTGAAACCGTCAAGGTAACAAGCGGGTTCATCAAAGAAGTTCAGAAAACGTATTACACAGTTTTTATCTAAACTGTAAATTATTCCCTCTTTGCAATCTTGGACAGAATAAATAGATAAATGAACCCCCAACCCCCCCCCCCCCCCCCAAAAAAAAAAAAAAACAATGATGAATTCGCGCGAAAACCAAAACGCGCCTTTTTCCATAATTGAAAATGGGGAAGGTGGTCTTAATTTTTCATTTAAATTGTCCAAGATTGTAGTAGGTACCAATTAACTCATTTCCCGGTTATAACCCCCTCAAAATCCCCGGTAGCAAACCCCCAGCAACTCCCGGAAATATGCCCTCCAGTTAGAAACACCACCCCTGGCATTCCCGAGATTTAAGCTCTGGTTACAACCCCCCTCAAAAACCCCAGCGGTAAGCCACTGGCAATCCCCGGATATAAGTCTCCCTAGTTAGAAACCGCCTCAAAAACCTTAGCTTATAAGCCCAGAGCTTATAAGCGGGAATTTTCGGTATGTGATTCTTGTCGCAGCTCATGCAACTGTTTGTTTGTTTGTTTATTTGAATCGAGATTTTTATTATTCAGCTCCTCATTACAATTTAATGGGCAGTGAGAAATAAGAATAACTGAGTTGAAAGAAAGTCCAAGACTGGTATGAATAGTGAAAAACAAAATTGGAAAAAACCTTTTTTATATTTACAGATTCCTGACATGGCGGAAATCCAGTCCCGTCTGGCGTATGTGTCGTGTGTAAGACAACTGGCTGAAGTAAAGGAGAGTAGTTACTGCGAGTACATCAGACCTCCTATCGACAGGTATGTCATCACAGAGTCATTTATATGTAGCTCTCATTTTGTCCAAAAAATTGTACCGAGAAGCATACGTGAAAATAGCAAGCAGAAATTATAGATCGAATTTTTCGTGAGCCAATAGGGCTCTCTCCGGCTCCGTGCATTTACACTACCTCTGGAAACAATTTCGAAGGCCTGCTTGCACGCTTGACTCGTACAGAAAACGGAATGTTGTGTAGTATTAGTTATCCGCACAACTCTGACCATTCTACAGAGTGGTCGATCGATCGCTTGCTGGCTTGCTTGCTTGATTTTGATTGATCGATCAATTGGCTTATTGATCAACAGGTTCAAGACATTGGAGTTCGGCCGCTTTGATGAGATAGTGGTAAGTTTCTGTAATGGAAGATATTTAACCAGCATTTATTCTAACTCTCACCAAACACTCGTGTACATGATATTTACTAACAATACAATGTTCATTATAACCATTATTTCAACAACCAATTGATCTCGAGTTGACACTGTAAGAAAAGTTGGTTGCATCGCGAGACTTCTCTCTAAAATCTGAAATGCCCATCATTTGCTATGAGGTTGCAGCCAACTAGACCATCAAAACGGGCAAAAATCTGACATGTTAGTTATCATCAAAACATGTTCCTATAATTAGCATTTTTCACGTAAATTCCCCTGCGTCAAGACTAATAAGTGATAATGGTCTTGACTTATATGACATTCTCTGCTTGACTACTTATTGATATGTGGAAACAAAGTTTATTTTGATTTCTCTTAGATCATGAAGGCTTGAGAGATTCTTAATTTCCGTTTGTACAGTCAACTCTCTCTTAGGCGGACACCTTTGGGACCAGCTCTAGCTGTCCGCCCTAAAGAGGTGTCCGCCTAATAGAGAGTTTTGTTACAGAAAAATAAGAGAAACTTGATTCGATCAGTACCAGCCAACCATGTCCGCCTTAGAGAGGTGCCCGCCTTACAGTGGTGTCCGCTTTGAGAGAGTTGACTGTATTTCACTGATGTTTTCTTTCAGGACGTTGGTTACCATCACGGCAAGACTGTTTTCAAGGGTTGGGCCAGAGGAAACAAATTACCCGACATCTTCACAGAGCACCCGTCTAGGAGTCACATGACGCATGCGTACGCTACAGGACAGCCTGTTGGCAAGGTAACCTGACCAATCCAAAGCGTGACATTTGTAAAACCTGTTTAGCTTGAAATCATTAATATTCATTCATAGCAATTGCTTTACTAGAGCTATTGACCAATATGCTCCAATAAAAAAAAAACATGGAATGCATGTTGTGGCTGCATTTCAATTTTTTAACCTGGTTTACCTAGACTACGAGTAGTCCCTCATTTTTCTCAGGGATCGAGCGGGGATTCATGTAAAGGGAAACGAGGGGAATATAAAAGTCATCGGATTATTCTTAGGCTTACTATGGAGATTCACTCTCAGTGCTCCTTACAGTTTTCCTATTGTAAGTGTCCTCAATTAATGCTTGATTTGCTAGAATTTTCTAGCAATTTTTCAATTTTCTTTCCTTTTTTTTCAAAGTTGACAAGCAACACCGCCTTCACTAATTTGGCCGAGCAAATATCCCGGATTGATCCTCCCTACCCTCCCGACTGGTTACCATACTCCTCCTCGGATGAACTGCTAGGTACCAGTGCCCCAGATGGTCACCACATGTACTCAGCCTCAGAGGAAGACGACGAATACGAAGAAGAAGCGAGCCTGGTTCGAGTAAGACCAAGAACAGGCTCTCTCTCCGAGCACGAAGATTTATTGGCTCTCAAGGCGCAAGCGCAAGCGGTGATTCGACGCGAAGAAGCCGGATATGACGTAAGCGATTTTCGTGAAGTGAAAGTAAGGCCCAATTTATACGTCACATTTCTGTCGCGTCGAATATGATTCAAGTCCCATAAAACTCGCTGAAATCGCTTTAAATCAGCGCATGCCCACACAAATAGCAAAGTAGAAAAAGTTGCTTCCATGGTGTATTGCAACGTAGTCGAATTTAAGAGCGGTTTGCTGTAAGGACCGACTAAGGGATGCAAGATAGAAAAAAGCGTTTTCCCCAAACTTTGCCAGAATAAAGTCCTCGGTGAACTAGTTCTAAAAATATAAGTTTCGGGTCGTTTAGAATTTTATTTATTTTTTAGTGAATTTTTTTGTGTTTTGCGCTTGGAGGCAGGCTAAATTCACGCTGAAATCGAGACTTTTGCGAAAGCTCCCGTTTAAATATTGAAAGCCCTTTCGAAAAGATTAACCCATGGAGTCAAAATCTGTTATTTCCATAGGTTATTAGCGGTATAAAATTTAAATTAAACGTAAACCTGAATTTTTGACGAAATTTTTAAATTTACACCCTTCAACCTTCGTTACAACAACCGAATTTTGGCTAAATTCAAGGCTCAAAAAAGCAATCTGGTACATGGATTTACCCAACGAGACTATACTCCGAGGAACTACAATCATTTCAACTAAACATCAGGCGGAAAAAAAATTGGGGTAAATAAAACGGAAAATTCTGAGAGCGTTTTCAAAACAGGTCACTTGAGCAATATGAGCGACCCGTTGACCTTGCGTGACAAAGGGAAATCAACAAACGGTAGCTCTTAAAATGGATTCCTTCGTCGAAATACGCATCAGTTTGCTTTTCTGTTATGTTTTTAAGTAGAGGAAACTAGATTCTTGAATTTGGAGTTGTGTACTCGCAGTGCTAAGCTATGAAGGGAGATTTAGACAAGTATATTTTGAAATTTCACCCACTCTGCTTAGACAGTTCCGATATGTTGATCACGGAATTATACATTGGAAGTCTGTTTACAACGCAAATGTAGCATCATCTAAGAAGTAAAAGTCAATTGACCGAATATTCCTTACCTTCGTAAGCTTTTCCTGCCTGGAAACCACAGCATTTTTAGCAAAACACAGAGCAAGATCGCCGAGTCATATCGCACGTGGAGCCAAGTTGTCAAATGTTTCTATATGTTAACGATTAACCAGGCAAACCACAGGACACCCAGCAGTTGTAGTCACATCCCATCGTGGCGCTCAGTTCTTTATAGCACAACAGTGCATTTTTACGCTATAAATTTGACACCTTCACAGCTGTATGTCGAACGCTATAAATATATATGTATTCGATTATCCTGCATTGGTCAATCACACACGTAAAGAGCACCACACCCCGGACGTGGCACGGCTGAGAAGCGAGGTATTGACCCATGTTTGGGTATAGGGGTGCCGCTGAGGGTTTGAAAACCTGACCCTGTTTAGGACAAAAAAAATAAAAAACCCTAAAATACCTACCCTGTAGGACAACATCCTCTATTTTAGGACCCTGTTTAGGTTTCAATGTAGCTTATCACGTTTGACTGATACGCGGCAAACGTCTCCGATCTCTAAATACTGTATAAACCATATTTTTACGACGACAATCGTACAACCATACCCTATTTAGGACAGGTTCAGACCCTGTTTAGGACAGACTCGCATAAAATTATATACCCTGTTCAGGGCAGAGAGGCCAAAAACCATACCACGTCCAGCGGCACGTCCCCGTATAGGCCACTTATATTTAAGGGAGTACCCCCCCCCCCCCCCCCCCCCACCCCCGGGATACCCGCCTGGGTGAAGTACACCACAGCATCCCTTGGTTTTTAGAACCAGCTGTGCGACATGCAAAAGAAAGGCAGCATGAGAACACATAGCATCGCCATTCACTGTTTGTGAATATTTTGGCGTGTGCACAGACGGATTCCATGCAAGGCGCAAGGCGGAGTAACTTTCTTCCTTAGGGGAGCTTGTCAACTGGGTGTGGCTGATTTGCCGTCTAAGAGGATTAGCGGATGTTTATTTAAAATTCGGCCTTAAAGACCCGGCGTTTATAGCCACGTTTTTTGTTGATTTTACCATAACCTTTGCTGAAATAAAGGACTTTTAATAAAGCATTAACAAAATCATCCACTAAACAAAATTTCAACAACTTTGTCTCTATTCAGACTAGTGACAAACTTTGATACAAAAAAGTCATTGTGAATGAGTGGTTGGTTGGTTGGTTGGTTGGTTGAATAGTGAGCAAAACTGATACATCGAGCTGTTATGCCCTGGTGGCTCGTGAACTTAAATAAAATAAACTCCGGAACTCAAATAAACGCCGGGACCTCGATTAAGCGCCGCCGGTGTTTATTTGAACTCAGTGTTTATTTAGGACCCGGCGTTTAATCAAGAAAATACGGTACTAGTGAAAACGACAGCCGTCGTATTCCCATCTTTGTTTCACTTGAAAATTCCTTGTATTATTTGTTGCCAATTGGTATTTATTAGCAGATAAAAATGTTTTACTGTAAATTGGAGTATGCACAGTGCATGGTATTGTGTTTGTTAAAACTGGGTTATGTGTCATGGAATAAATAAAAAGCAAATCGAATATTACAAAAAGGCGCTATGCATGTCTTTTTAACTATTTATATTTTTAATGGAGTTGATTTATACGTACGTATACAGGGACTTAGTTCTATCTGTACTCGGAAAGGCGCCTTGAAGGGATTGGAAGAAGGGGTTGGAGGGATCTCCCACCCCTCACTTGAAGGGGTTATTTGAGTCTAGAGAGATATAGAGACATACCCCATTTGGAGACATGCTTTAAGAGCCCAATGCGTCTTGTGCACGTCTTTATACTGGAGACATATAAGCAGACGAACTAAATTATTTGTAAATTATCATGGCGAACACATTAAACTAAACTAAACTAAACTAAACTAAAACAAATGTTTGCCCAACTTCGTCGAGACGAACTATCTGCTTAGTTCGTCTTGGCAGAGGAACTACATAGATAGTTCGTCTGGACGTATAATCCGTCTGTGTGCCCGTATTTATACACAAGCGGATTATCAACTACCAGACGGAATATCACCGTACTGTAGTCACCTATTTGTGTCGACACGCAACGCGTGACGACACAAATAATGGCTGCGCAGGTGACTAACCGTACTGCTGGGTGTCCTGTGGTTTTGCCTGGTTAATCGTTAACATATAAAAACATTTGACAACTTGGCTCCACGTGCGATATGACTCGGCGATCTTGCTCTGTGTTTTGCTAAAATGCTGTGGTTTCCGGGCAGGAAAAGCTTACTAAGGTAAGGAATATTCGGTCAATTGACTTTCAGTTACTTCTTAGATGATGCCACATTTGCATTGTAAACAGACTTTCAATGTATAATTCCGTGATCAACATATCAGAAACCGTCTAAGTACAGTGGGTGAAATTTCAAAATATACTTGTCTAAATCTCCCTTCATAGCTTAGTACTGCGAGTACATAACTCCAAATTCAAGAATCTAGTTTCCTCTACTTAAAAACATACAGAAAAGCAAACTGATGCGTATTTCAACGAAGGAATCCATTTTGAGAGCTACCGTTTGTTGATTTCCCTTTGTCACGCAAGGTCAACGGGTCGTTCATATTGCTCAAGTGACCTGTTTTGAAAACGCTCTCAGAATTTTCCGTTTTATTTACCCCAATTTTTTTTTCGCCTGATGTTTAGTTGAAATGATTGTTGTTCCTCGGAGTATAGTCTCGCTGGGTAAATCCATGTACCAGATTGCTTTTTTGAGCCTTGAATTTAGCCAAAATTCGGTTGTTGTAACGAAGGTTGAAGGGTGTAAATTTAAAAATTTCGTCAAAAATTCAGGTTTACGTTTAATTTAAATTTTATACCGCTAATAACCTGTGGAAATAACAGATTTTGACTCCACGGGTTAATCTTTTCGAAAAGGCTTTCAATATTTAAACGGGAGCTTTCGCAAAAGTCTCGATTTCAGCGTGAATTTAGCCTGCCTCCAAGCGCAAAACACCAAAAAATTCACTAAAAAATAAATAAAATTCTAAACAACCCGAAACTTATATTTTTAGAACTAGTTCACCGAAGACTTTATTCTGGCAAAGTTTGAGGAAAACGCTTTTTTCTATCTTGCATCCCTTAGTCGGTCCTTACAGCAAACCGCTCTTAAGGAGCTGTGTCACGATATTTTAAGTAATTTTTGCGAAGTGTAAAATCATCTTCAAATCGAAGAAAACCTCAAAATAATTGTTAACTAAGGAAGAAAAACACCAAAGAGGTAATAATAAACCAAACAGCAACAAGGTTGGTTGAGGATGGAGAAGATTAAGACGGATTGCGAATGGCGAACTTGGGCCATTTTTTTCAAGATGCACCAACCGTGACATAGCTCCTTCAAGTAATACCAGCGGCTTGAATTTCATTCGACGCGACTGAAATGCAACGTATAAATTAGGTCTAAAGCCAAGACTGAGAAGTATTAGCTACTTATTTCTTTGCCTTTTTGTTTTACAGTCGGATGACACCCATCTGAGAAGACGAATGGGCTTGCTCAGACACAACACTGTTGAACAGTGAACCATAAAACACCCGCCGCCTCTGCAGTGGCTCTGGGAATGCTGGGAGAGCCAATGTGATATTCAATGGCTACTTTTTGAAAACGAAAAGTGCCTGAAAACGAATCAAAACTTCACGGAAAATGGATCAACTAGAATAGGCACCGTTACCTGAAACGACGCATCAAAATTGAACCTTTCTGAGCAAGTTTGGTTTGATTAAAAGTGACAAAACTACAAAGTTTACAACAACCATAAAAATCTCTCTTCGGAAAGTGCTTCGTCCAAACCATATAGCTTCTAATTTTATGGTATTTTAAGAAGCTCTTTTATAGAACCCCCATTCAACAAACACTCCCAGATCTGGTAAGGTTGCCATCTCGCATGATGGTTCCTCGTTTCTAAAGTGGACTGTTACAATCTTGTAACTGTCTTAAAGTAAAGTAAAGTACAGTGTTGTGTGTTGTGATACGATGACAAGTGTGTTGTGAGATGTGTTGTGTGTTGTGAGATGTAGTGTGTTTTGTGTGGTGTAATGTTATTATGATAAATAACCTTTGCTAAGTTCCTGAGTTGGCGTTGGTTCTTAACGTTTGCGCAATAGAGGGAAAGTAATCCCTCCCTCCCTCTAGCGAAATTTGCATACTAATAATTTCCAATTTAATTTTTGGGGGTGAAAGGAATCCTAAAGCAGATGAGAAAATGAACCGTGGCGTAAAATTTTGTAAAGGAATGCCATGGAAGGAAAATTATTTTTGCAGAACCCATTAATTTTTAAAGGAAAATTTTCACAACTATAAAGTTAGTTTTACACCGAAGTTTAGCATTTTAACATTATTTCTATGAACCTCAGTTACATTTCTGTTTTTGAGTCCTCTAAGCTTCTGTGTCAATTTGAATTCTAATACACTACTTGGAGAGTTGCTCTTTGAGTGGTCCGGTCCACAGTTGCTTTGTAGTGTGAAGGGCTGCAAATCAAATTTCGTCTCGTTAACAAAAATGTTGGAATGAGAAATTATTCGCGAGAGATATTAAAAGGACACTGAGCCAGATCACAAGGCTGAATTGAACTTGTTTGATGACAAGGACAGCCTCTGATCGGATTTCAGTGCGCCTTTTTCCTAGACATCTTTCGTGCGGAAACTTTTTTTTGTGTGCAATATTTGTATACCAGTTATTTAAATATTTGACATTCAAATTGTCAGCCGCTACTTAAAATATCATAGTCTTCGTCGCAGCCGTTATACTTAGAATGTTTTAAAAGTACGGTCGAACCGGTAATGGACACCGCCCGTAAGCGGACACTTACTGGTCAACCCGGCCATTCCTCTAAGAAAACTCTGCATAGGTAACCTTTATTTAGCCGACACCTTTATAGACACATACGCCTTTCTCAAAATTCACATCGTTAAATTTACACTAAATTAAACTCCAGTAAGCGAACACGTACTACCATCCACATTAAACTGCGTTATTCAACAATACTCTCGCATACCCCGAGTCGTAACTTGTTAGAAAGCTTCCTTATTTACTTTTTACTTGTAGGACAGTGTTGAATTCAACAGTGCCACCTTATAAAACCCTTTCTCCTCCTCTCTTTCCTCCTTGCCAATAGTTTCCGGTTATGGAAGGTTTGAGTGTTTACTATAACCTTTTGTCGACATTTTAATATTTTGTACCCAGTTCCCATTGCTTTACACTCAACAGGGGTATTACGTAATCCTGTAATCTGATCTTAGCATGCAAATATCTCTTCCTGGTCAGCATGCATGTATTTTTATAGTTATAACGGCTTCGAAAAAGACTGCTTAGAGCGCTAAGTAGTATGAAACCTTTGTCTGCATTTTCATACCGAATTTTAATTCAAGGATCGTAATATGCACCTGGGACATAGGTATTGACCCTTTTATCATTGATGTTAACATACAAATTCTCCTTACCTGTCTCTATGCATTTCTTATAGTACCAGTTGGGAGAATTTGATAAAATATCAAAACAATTACCCTTTGGTGATTAGTTTCTGTATTCTCTTTACCTGCATGTGTAACTTTGTATTGATATTGTGAGGAGAAATTGCATCCTGATCACATTGGGTGAAAGGGTTATTAAACGTGATGTGTGGTATGGGGCGAATTGCGTACGTAAATGAAATTTCTAATTATTTAAACACTGAAACATTAAAGAAAAGTTGATGTATATATTTTCTGCGCTGGCAGAAGGGTAAACTGAGCTAGACATCACTGTAAATGATTGCAACTTTGTAATAAATAACTGTTTGGTAATTCTGTTGTTTATTTTTAAACTTTCAAACAAAACCATGCCTAGATTACCAAGTAAGGACCAAGCAGTCTAATGAAATCAGCCACTACACATTTTTTTCAAAGACGATGTGCAGTCTTATTGTAGCACAATTCGCTAAAAATATGCACGCCAACTCTTCCGGATACTATGGAAAATTAAAAATAGGTACCAGAAGTGCACAAGTGTCTGCTGCTGTTGGGTTTGTATGGAAAAAATCACAAGCGGCTTGTTCGATATCAAGTTTGCAGACTAAATATCTTACAAATCAATTTTTTACGGAAACGACGTCGGATTCTGGCTTTTTCCCATTCAAACGCTATATCTCGCGCCATTTTGCCCCAGTTTCAAAATGGTGGATTTGCCGTGAAAAGGTCTCATTTTTGGTGTATCTTATAATCTAAGCAACGGACAGCAAATGTCTATGCTCGCACAGCTCAGTTCTGTATTCAGTTTATAGAAGACTGTTAAATAAAGTTTGTAGCTTTTCACGCGCATAACGTGGGAAATGCTGCAGATGCCCAAACATTGGCAGCGTAAACTGCAGAGTCCTTGAACTTTTATTAATTTATAATTAGCGTTGGAGGAGTAATTTATTTCTTCAACAAGATTCGCTGAGAAGCACGAGCTTTAGTTACAGGTGTTATCTATTACTGTTTGAGTAGCGTATTAAAAAGTTACAGTATTAGTAGACGAGATGGTGTTATTTTTAATGTGGGTTTTTTTACTTTATTTTTTTCCTATTTTTTTTTTTTAGTTTTTTTTAAACAATTTTAATTTTAAAGTAAAAACGATTTTGTGGATGTGACGACAACTTCACTTTTCCTTTGCACATATCCACTATGTATATAGTATTGGAGCCTCGACTTAATTAAATTTAAGAAACAGTAACAGTTTCCCACGCCCCGCTTGTAGAATAACCAAAGCATGCAAGCAGAGACAGGCTTCGAAAACCTCAAAATATATAAACATATAAATGTATTTTTGTGAAATTATTATTAGGCTACACAATTATTTACAAAACATTTATATACAGAAGCATCGTGCAGTGTTCTGATTACTTTTTTTTCAATATAACAGTCCTAGACTTGTGAGAAACTAGTTTACGCAATTTTCCGGGAAATGAAACAGTTTATTTTTAAGGCTGAAACAAAACAACACGTAGATTTCCCATTGTTCGCTTCATATATTTTGTATATTGTGTATCACACGGGACCTATAAATGAAAATTGAAAAACTTTTAAATTCATGTTCCGCTGTAAATTTTCCAATTGAAATACCTCAAATACTAACTTTCCTTCATTTTCGATTTCTTATAAGTATTTGGGTTTTCAATTTTCGTCAACTAGTCTACATTTCTTCATTAAACACAGCATCTCATATTGAGTTATACAGCTTTGACAATTCCCACGCTTTTTGTATTGCAAGACCAATGTATTACAAAGCAAAAGAAAATAATTTAAATTATATACACAAAGCAATAATATCCGGCTTTTCTTTGGATTGTCAACTCGAAAGCAAGCATTTCGTATTAGTAACTAAACAAGGACCTTTTTTTCAGAGCGATATCAGCCCTGATATCAGAATTTGTTTCATGAAATGTCTTTACTTCGACAGCGAATTCAACCGATATTTTTCTTATTTTCTTTCTGTACAACAACAATCTCAATCCCTTCGAGTTCCCACGATGGCAGAAACAGACCTGAGCTAAGAGAGGAATTTTTGAATAATTTGCCTTATGAAGAAACGAATTGCTTCTGCATGCGGATCCATCCCCTCGATTCGCAAAAACTTTTATGTCATCCCGTGAGGAGTACAACCAGCCAACAAAGGAAAAGCAGAAGCATGAAGACTTGAAGACGTCTGTCGAGGGAGTTCCAATTCTGGCCATCGACAAAACAGGTGTTTTCATCGTGCATTGTTGATTTATTACTTGAAACTCCTGTAAAATTAATTTAATATGTCGATTTCTAACTCAAAAGTTAGCTTGAAATTTTAAGAAAATAACGTTACTCGACAAGCAATGGGTACGATATACATAATACTATGTCACTTGTACAATCTTACAGTTCGACAGTAAACGTTTTAAATACATGCATGTACATGTAGCCTGCGAACGCAGAAGCTCACCCGTTTGTGTTCGTAGGCCTATTCAGACATGCCGAATTACATGAAAAAATTTCCGTGTAGTACTTTGCTGGACCAATCCATGGTCCGTTTCCGTTCTTGCTAGTCAGTGTTCGCGTTTCATAACTTTATTTAAGAGCGAATGTTACCAACGGTCAGACATTTTCAAAATATTGTGGCCACAGCCGAAAAATCAATTCTGCTCATATTCTCATGTTAGGTAGACCTTAATATGAAACAAATCACTGCATACTTTGTTTGGCTGAATATCGATTTATTTTCGAGAAAATCGATAATAACCGAATTCTGTCAAAATGCCGCTTTTGGAGCTCAAAATTTAAGGCGAATCTCGAAGCTTCGCGTAGCAAAATGAAAACATTCTAGGACAATAAAAACTACCAAATCTTAAAGAACGATATCGAAATATATGTTGAGAGCAATTTGAGCAATTCTTGTCTTTTTATTTACAAAATATAATTAAATTTGTCCGACCTACTTTTAACTCGATTAAAAATAGATCAAAACTAACCTATTATTTAAGTATGTGCTACACAAAATAATTTGTCGAAAATCTGTCATTTGGAAGGCGAAGGGTGCTTCTTTCCGATCCCCAAAGGAATTTTTGGGGAAATGATTCAGGCGATGTAATAAAATTTTAAAGTTGGATAAAATGCGCTGATTCAACGGATACTGAAAAGCCTCCTTAATTAGTTCAATGTGCACATACACGCAAAACTTTAATTGTTTCGCAGTTTACGTTCAACCTACAACTAATTTAACATAAAACCTCTAACCTTTATGTTGCTGTATCAAAGAAGAGGGCTGTAGTCCTGTAGTTGTTGCTTCCTTGGCGATAATTGCAGCTCACTGAAAGATGACCGGCACGCCATGTTTGTTTAGTTAAGCATAATTCGGACGTGTTTGATGAGAAGATTCTCTGTTTCCATTTTCGTTCAAAAGAGCAGGCTTCAAGTACTCTCCACAAAAAAGCCTTTGTTTAACCATTAGTTTTGAACTGAACAGCGAACCAAATGCGTTAATTCTAAAACATTGTCTCTTGTCTTGTAGCTTCTTGTGGAATTTACCGCTAATTACGGTCAGAACGGGTTTCAACTGAAATCGACAACTACATGTAACGCAAGAAAGGAACCGGAAGTTCATTTTTACGAGGGATGGCTGGAAGAGGGTGGGGTATACAATATAAAAGCCTTTATTTCATTGATAGTTTCTTGTTTTATTTTTAATCTATTAGGTGAACATTTATCGCACAAGTGCATATTTTCTGACATTTGGAATTAAAAACTGAAAATCCGCAGTACTGTAGAAGGGGGAAATGAGAATAATAAATTCAATAAACTGAATTGCAGTGAAAACTGCAAGCGAGAAATGCTCTGCTTTATCTGAAAGTATCTCAACTAAGGCCATATGATCACTTTGAAAAGCTTTCACGACCAGGAATAATGCCTGATTGTTGGGATCGTTATCAATCTGACTTCCGTTGTTCTCCCGAAAACCTGAAACCCCCAAATAATTCAAGGCCAAAATGGAGTGTGTATTTCAAGTTGTATATTATCTGCCTTGTAAGCCAGCCATAACTTTCAATAAAGTTGTTAATATCATTGTTATATTTTCCCAATAATCTAGCTTCAGTCCGGTTACGCATAGTCAAAGACCAACAGGGCCCGCGCAGCACTATTTTTGAGTGGGGGGGGGGGGGGGGGGGGGGGCGCCTAATGCGAACGCGTCAGCGTTAGCCGTCTAGGGGTTCCGGAAAATTGTGAATTTAAGTCCTCTGAAATGGCTGGAAATGCATCTAAAATTAAACAAGCGTGGTGCAAATACCAACTTTCAGCGCTTAAATGGCGACTGTTTTTAATACAAGAAACGGCAAACAATCAAAACAATCAGAGATTTTGGTAGATATTTTCTTTCCAACAGCCAGAAGCCTTCGTTAATTATGATCATTTTACCATGTGCGCTTCTTTGTCAGGTTATCACGTAGGACTCCCGTGTCCCGCGATGTCCAGAGCTGTGTATTCGATGTGTATAATTCTCAGTTTAAAGTATCTATGGCGATAAAATGTTGTCATTAAAACGTTTCTTATAAATGCAAGATACAACTGCTCAATAGTTTAAAACTGTCAGTCAACTCAAAGTTATCTTAACTCTTGATATTTGTTCAGTTGTGACCGCGTCTACTTTGCTAATGGTCATTGCAACTTTTGTCCCTAGCGAACTTCTGCAGATCAAAAGGAAAATTTTATCACCAACTTCCAGTAAAAAGCGTTAACTAGTGAAATGACTTCTGGAAATGTATTATTATTTTATTTTTTTTAGCCCCTCCCCTTGCGCGGTCCCTGACCAAGAACCCTTTATATATTGAGCTATTTACTTTTCCCCACAATCTAGCCCTGGGGAAAAATGAGAATAATAAATTCAATAGACTGAATTGCACTGAAAACTGAACGCGAGAAATGTTCTGCTTTAGAAAATGAAAAAACGCTCGACGGTTGCGTGACATATACGTTCTTAACTTCCGGACCGGAGGTTATTTTTTGATAGGTGCTGGAAGAGGGTGGGGTTGAAGATACAGACTGATATCGTTGTAGGATGGTGACCCAGTGCTACCGATGGGATGGCCTCTAAAGTCAGCAGCACTAACAAGAAATAACCTCACTGTGGCTACGATACTGAAGCACGGTTCCAAGCTGGAGAACGCATCGGGAAAAGGGCTGATCCTACGAGTATATGGAAAGCAATGCGAAAGAGCGAGGCACAGCGAAGGCTCTAGCTAGTATCTTTGACAAGGGCGACTTCCTCAGTCACAACCTTTGTAAATAGCTCGATTTTTTTCTCGCTCAGTCGTGAAAAGAACTTACAGCACATACAAATCTGGCGATGAAGAAGTAGAAAGCCATCAACCGAATATTGGGGAAATATTAGTCAAACTGGCAACCAAAAAACTCTACCAATATTCCCCAATACGGACCGAACCAAGCTAGTTCAATAAAGTTTTTAGTACAATGGCTTTTTAAAACTTTTGTTGATTAACGCGCGCACGCCAAAGTAAAGCATGTTCTTGCATTTTTCACGCCACTTTGCGAAAGAATTAACCAAAATTGCTGCCAGGACATAAAGAAAAATGTTTCTACTTTATACAAAACAGTTTTATTTTGTTCAATGTTTCAAAAGGAATTCGATGAAATGAGTTCGTCAACGGTCCCTCTGAGGCCTTCCGTATTGGAACGTCGGACCGCTAAGGGGCGCCTTTTGGCGTGGACCAGTTTGCCATTATAATAAATGGATATTCTACAAGAATTAGTTGGCAAGTGTGGTTTGTAAAATTGTGCGATCGACCAGGTTGGACCAGACATCTAGTAGCTTGCATTACAGACAATTGATCAGTTTAGCCGTTGTCATTACACAACATAGTTCACTCACTGCTGACACACGTACGGCTGAGTTCGAAATAAATAATTAACAAGCAGAATCCATTCTTGTATATGCGAGCGGCGAATTATATGCAAGCCGGCAATTACATGTGCAAGTCAAAAAAGAAATGCATTATTTTGTTTTTTCCTCAAAACTGGCTCCCACCTTAAAGGGAGGGTTTCACGGTTCGGCGCATGTTCAGGCTTATCAACTTTATCCGTTTAAAAACCCAACTCACATGTCGTCTGGACACTTCAGTAATCACATACTATTAACTAGTACAAGCAAAAAGAAGAATGACCAAAATTTACGGATTTACACCGAGAATTGCCGACATTGAATACCAGAATAAATCACCACAATAAAGTGTTGGCCCGAAGGATTTATTCTTGTTATTTATTCTGGTATTCAAATGTCGACATTCTCGGTGTTATCAGTTGAATTTTGAATTTTTTTGCGAATTTTGGTCATTCGTCGTTATGCTTGGACCAACTATAGTATGTGATTACTGAAGTATCAAGAAGTGCATGTGAATGGTTTTTTTTTAAACGGATAAAGCTGATAAGCCGGCGCATGCGCCCAACCGTGAAACACTCGCTTTAATGTCCAAATCCGGTGCCTCCGAAACCACCTCCTACCTAAACGTCCCGTGGACGTTAAGCGGGTAACTTGTGAAAACGTTGGCGGCCCCTTATTCTCCCTGTCCACACATGACTGGACCAGGGCTACATGTATATATAGCGCCGTTGGACTTTTGGATTTTGGCGCTATATAAATGTATTTTTTATTATTATTATTATCATATTAGTGGGGAAAAGTAAATACAGTAGCTCAATGTATATAAAGGGGTCTTGGTCTTTGACTATGCGCACCGGACTAAAGCTAGATTATTGGGAAAATATAACAATGATATTACAACTTTATTGAAAGTTATGGCTGGCTTACAAGGCAGATAATATACAACTTGAAATACACCCCATTTTGGCCTGGGATTATTTGGGGGTTTTCAGGTTTCGGAAGAACAACGGAAGTTGATTAATCAGATTGATAACGATCCCAACAATCAGGCATTATTCCTGGTCGTGAAAGCTTTTCAAAGTGATCATATGGCCTTAGTTGAGATACTTTCAGATAAAGCAGAGCATTTCTCGCTTGCAGTTTTCACTGCAATTCAGTGTATTGAATTTATTATTCTCATTTCCCCCTTCTACAGTACTGCGGATTTTCAGTTTTTAATTCCAAATGTCAGAAAATATGCACTTGTGCGATAAATGTTCACCTAATAGATTAAAAATAAAACAAGAACTATAAATGAAATAAGGCTTTTTAAAAATTGTATACCCCACCCTCTTCCAGCCATCCCTCATAAAAATGAAACTTCCGGTTCCTTTCTTGCGTTTACAGGTAGTTGTCGATTTCAGTTGAAACCCGTTTCTGACCGTAATTAGCGGTAAATTCCACAAGAAGCTACAAGACAAGAGACAATGTTTTTAGAATTAACGCATTTGGTACGCTGTTCAGTTCAAAACTAATGGTTAAACAAAGGCTTTTTTGTGGAGAGTACTTGAAGCCTGCTCTTTTGAACGAAAATGGAAACAGAGAATCTTCTCATCAAACACGTCCGAATTATGCTTAACTAAACAAAACACGGCGTGCTGGTCATCTTTCAGTGAGCTGCAATTATCGCGAAGGAAGCAACAACTACAGGACTACAGCCCTCTTCTTTGATACAGCAACATAAAGGTTAGAGGTTTTATGTAAATTAGTTGTAGGTTGAACGTAAACTGCGAAACAATTAAAGTTTTGCGTGTATGTGCACATTGAACTAATTAAGGAGACTTTTCGGTATCCGTTGAATCAGCGCATTTTAGCCAACTTTAAAATTTTATTACATCGCACTGAATCATTTCCCCAAAAATTCCTTTGGGGATCGAAAAGAAGCACCCTTCGCCTTCCAAATGACAGATTTTTGGCAAATTATTTTGTGTAGCACATACTTAAATAAATAGGTTAGTTTTGATCTATTTTTAATCGAGTTAAAAGTAGGTCGGACAAATTTAATTATATTTTGTAAATAAAAAGACAAGAATTGCTCAAATTGCTCTCAACATATATTTCGATATCGTTCTTTAAGATTTGGTAGTTTTTATTGTCCTAGAATGTTTCATTTTGCTACGCGAAGCTTCGAGATTCGCCTTAAATTTTGAGCTCCAAAAGCGGCATTTTGACAGAATTCGGTTATTATCGATTTTCTCGAAAATAAATCGATATTCAGCCAAACAAAGTATGCAGTGATTTGTTTCATATTAAGGTCTACCTAACATGAGAATATGAGCAGAATTGATTTTTCGGCTGTGGCCACCAAATGTCTGACCGTTGGTAACATTCACTCTTAAGTGTTTGATAAAACTGTTATTACGTTGAGTTGAGTAGAAATGGGAATTAAGCCGCCCTCGATTGTTCCTAATACTGAATAAGGATTTTTCTTTTTGTTAGATTCCAACTCCCAAATGAACTTGAAGTTTACGTTTCGACACAGAATTACAAGAGACGTAAGTTTCTCAAGTAGTGAGTTGGATAATATAACCTGTCACGGTGATTCGTCTTGCATGGGTAAATGCAGAGCAGAAAGAGACCCGGGACCAATCAATGAAGACATCAAATGTTTCTGTGACATACACTGCACGGTGTTCCAAGACTGCTGTGCAGATTACGAGCAGACTTGTCTTCCAGTTGCCATTGTACATGGAAACTCATCAAGATCTCTGGATATCGAGCTGTGGGCGTGTAATCATGGTGGTACTGTTCAGGGTGCAAAAGGTGTGTGGATGATCTCAGCATGTCCTGCAAACTGGACTCAAGATGAAATTGCCATAAACTGTACTGGAAATGTGCGACATCTTTCTGAAGGCTGTCGAGACTTTGCGCCAGTGATACATGAGACAGGTAATACCTACAAGAATCGCTTCTGTGCGCTTTGTAACGGCGTTCAAGCTAACACAAGTCGATTAATTCTATGATATACAGCTAGTCCAACTTGTTAATAATGCTAGATACAATACCTCAGGAGCCATGCTGATGAACTGCTCTGGTATGGTATGGAAGGTCCCCTCAGGAGTTCCTAGGCGATACTGCCTTAACCTGACGAGAAACGAGTCGTGCTTCAACAAGTAATCAAGACTACAAGAACACAGTGACTGTTCATCTAGACCACCGGGAATTGTTAAGGACACAAACTCCAACTCCAAACTCTATTTTAACAGATATTGTGCACTCTGCGCTGGTGTTGCACCTGATAGCATTGCATGTGGACCAACCAAAATCCTGCCCGAAATCACAGATTTAATTTTAAAACCAGTTCTTGCCTTTACATTTTCCTCCTCCTCGTCCTTTTGTTGTTTCCGTTCCTGCTCCTCCGCCGGGTCCTTCCATTTCCATCTTGTTTAGCCCAAATGTTCAAAGAATAAAGCCCTGCAAGGCTGGTCATGTCTTGGATCCTGTTCCAAAAAGTGCAGGAAGGCCCTCGGGAACGCCGAGCCTTCCGCTTTGCCTTTCTTTAACAGATATTCGACTACAATCCAGTTGAGATCACGACCTGGCAGCGCGGATGGCAACCGTTCAAATGTAATAATAATAATAAGGGAAGCTCTAGAATCCGCATTGAAAACAATGCTCTGTGGAGGTACTTAACATAGATGTAAGCTACAGTGCTGACTTAATTTATTCAGCACATATTTCCGTTGCCTTCTCAGAATCTGATGTAAATCAAACTATTCGTTCGCCTAATTGTAATCTAACTCTAATACTAAGGGATATACCATTCCTTGTTTCCAAAGGGAAGTGGGAACCCCAATTATGTGCCAAATTTTACATTTACAAACCAGGTGAATACGTGGTCATAGCGGATGCTGACTCAACGGTTTACATCAACAGAACTGGAAAACTGATTTTCTAAAATAGACTACTGGTCAAATCAAACTGAAACCAACAATGGTTCAATGATCCCAGTGGGTGATATTCTTGTCTGTCGTAAAGCACTCGAGTTTAGCTGTTCTGGTACGTTCATTCATCTGAAAGATAACGAGTATGTCATTCTATCTAACAGATCTTTGTACAAAAACGGTTCGAATATGATCTATGATTTTATGTTGATAGACGGAAAGGCGGCAATCTGCGTAAGCGTTTCTTCTGACAGTGTCAAGGCTAATGTGGCTCTCGCAGTTATCTCTTATGTTGGAATCGGTCTTTCTATTGCTTGTCTTGTACTTGTCCTGATAACTTATCTCTTGTTCAAGGAACTCCGTAGTTTACCAGGTGTCAATCTGATGAACCTATGCCTTTCTTTACTCATTGCACATTCTTTGTTCATGACAGCCGGGGGTGCAACTCACAATCGCCTCGTTTGCACATCGGTTGCTGTTCTGTTGCATTACTTTTATTTATCGTCTTTCATTTGGATGTCACTCATCGCATTTGACACCTACCGCACATTTTCCAGAACCTGCCATACTCGGCAGAGAACAGGAAAGTTGAAGACTCGCTTCCTAGCACTTGGTTGGCTTCCTGCCTTGTTGTTTGTTGTTATTTGTTTTTCTCTCGACCAATCAGGGCTGGTTGCTATTGGATACGGTGGCACGGATCATTGTTGGATCAACAATGTCAAATCTAACACGTTTGTGTTCGTTATTCCAGTGGCTTTCTCCATTTTGTTTAACGCGCTGTTTTTCTTGCTGACGGTAAATTCATCCGGAAGATCAAAAAGCAAACGCAACAAGTGGCAAAAGCAGCAAACAGTCGAAGAAACATGGTGCTTTTTTTAAAGCTTGCCCATTTTGATGGGATTCACGTGGGATTTTCGGCTATCTAAAGATTCTCGTTTCAAGCTATTTTGATTATCCATTTGTCATCTTCAGCTCGCTTCAAGGGGTTTACATAGCCTTTGGGTTTGTGTTTACAGCCAGAGTAAAGAAAATGTATGGCGATTTGTTTCCAGGTACCAAAATGTCATCTTCTACCGCGTCTACTTGTGAAACTCAGTTTTAGAATCAAAGTTGTATCGTGCTATCTATGTGTTTAGGAAGACAGTTGTTTAATTTAGATATTTCATACTCTAGCTCTCACGCGTGTAAAATGCACAGTTAATCTCGTACCCAGATATTCCCACCGTACCAGGGTTGAGAAGATCTGGGTACGAGATTAGTTTACACAGTTTGCGGGGAATTATTGCGTTTTATGCGTAAGACATTTTATATTGAAAACCGATTTGACACATCAAGGGGTGAGGAAAGAAGCCTGATGTTAATCCGTTCAGTCACAAGATATGATAATGATTCTCCTTACATATTTCAATTATAATTTATTAATGTTAGTTGTGAGAACTTGACTACACATCAAGAAAAGTCTTCTGGTTGATTTTTTTTTTAATTTCTAACACAAGTGTAAATACAAATACGAATATAAACATTACAAGATAGTCCTAATTGATGATTTTCTTTATTCTCGTAACCCATTTTATTGAAAATGTGTTGATATTGTAAGGAGAAATCACATGTTAATCACTCTGGGGTCAATTTTAAGGTTTAACTGAAATTCTGTTTTATTGATGCCCGACGTCAATAAATAAGATAAATAGTATTTAGATCAGAGTTATAGTAAGATATAATGTATCAATCCCATTAAGTATAATATAAAAACGGAAAGACATTCCGCGGGTTTAATTGTCGTTGTAAACGTTTCGCTATCAACGTTTCATTCCGTTCAGTACAAAATGCAATACTTTCTTGCTGATGAGCCAAATAGTGTAAAAAGTGGCACTTTGTAGTAATTAACACGATGTAAAATGAAATCAATAAAATTAAGCAAAACTTGAATATGTTGCGTTATGAAATTTATTTTTTGGGAGCATATTGTGATTGCATGATGATGGTAACATCTGACGCAATTATTCATTAATTATATTCAGTTATTTCGATATATTTCCTACCACATGATTAATTAATTAATTTTTTCTACAATGTCCCTTTCGTTATTGAAATAGACCTCTTTGGTTTGGCTTGTTTGTTTGTTTGTTTGTTGCCCCATTTCAGACCATGTGATGTTACTCTAAAAAATTGTTTCTTCCAAATTGAATCATATTCACGTTTACATGAATGCATAATTTTCGATGGACAAAGGAACAATTCTCTGGAGAAAATCACATGATCCAAAAATGGGCAATTTACATACGACGCTAAAGAGGTCTATACAATTAAGGTCCCTACAATTCTAAATTTAACCATGTGATTTAAAAAATATTAAATGAGATTATCAATAATCATAGTTAACTGGGAGATCTTATATTGGCCAGCGGGTGATCTATTGACGCATGCGCGGTTGTACTTGTTTCCGAGAAGAGTTGCCCTCGTGGCGTGTTTTGCACAAGTTGCGATTAACTTTGGCTTGTATTTTGCATTCTGTTTGCTCCCGCCCTCCCACCTCTGGGTCCTAGTCAGTATTTTGGGATTAGGTAAGTCTTTTTCTTTTTATTGTCCACTGAGACATCAGTGTGACAGGTGCCTTGGGGGGTTGACCCGTGCGAGGTTGCCATGGTTACCCCCTCATTTGCTTATATTTTGCTCATGTTCATTTGCCTTTTGCCCACGTTGCTCACAACTGGCACCTACCCTCCATTTAGGAACTGCTCTTCGACAAGTTAAACTAAGTAATCAACTGATGTAAAATATGTTCGTTTTGATCGTGTTACAAATACTTTTATCTTTTAGCATGCACGATCTTCTTTTTCTATCCTTAAAGTATGCTCAATTTTTAATTGGACTCTATAATGATTTATCCCACCCACTTCACCTTTTTAATGCAACAATCCAGTGCACTAATTAATATGTAATTATGATAATGTATCTTGGTCGCCAGTTTTGCTGCTGTTGGAAATTACGTCACTGTAACAAGCATCCATCTCATCTAATTTGTCAAAATCATAATAAGGAGTATCTCTTGTCATCATTTTCTTCCAGTGTTGATATCAGTTCTTCAAATGTCGGTCGCTCACTAGGATCCTCCTTCCAACAGTTCAGCATTAACTCGTATCTGATGAATATCAGTGGCATATTTTAGTTTTGGGCTATAATCTTTGAAAATGAAATCCGGTAATTGAACATCAAAGAGGACAATGAAAATAACAACAATTAACTTACAACAGTAACAAAAATATTACCAAATTTATCAATTATCGGAAAACTATAAATTTCTTATGGCATCATAATTTTGTGAGGTTTGACGTCAAAGGATGACCTTTGGCAGACTCACTCAGGAAGGCTGTAGGACCCTGTAGGGCACCTTGATACAAAACAATACTATCTTGAGGCAACTACATATATGCTTCAGATTTGACATTTCCTGGCAGTAATTTTAGCATGTACACGTTAGAAATGTCAGTGATGTACTTACATCTCATCGCAACATGTGCTGGGCTTCTCCATGCGATATCCTGTCTTAAGAAGTTTGTACAACTGTCTGTTGCTTATTCCAGGATATGGGATGCCGCCTGAAATATCAGTTGAAAGAAAACTTAGGTATTCAGTTTAAGGATAGAAAATCATTTACTCTAGCAGGTAAATATCCAATATAAGTAGAAATGACAATTATAAATTAGCCTCACACGTCCCAATTAACTATACTACTTTAATAGGTGATAAGCAATTTTATCTTACCCATTGTGGCCAATTCCCACAGAAGTACTCCGAAAGACCATCTAAAACATAAGGTATAACAATACATGCCATTTAAATGTCTCAAACTACAGTGAAGCCTCTGTTTCATTTTTTCAGGCATCGGATCCATCTGCTTTCCCAGATTTATCTGTCTTCTTTTCGGATATGTGATATTCTTTAGGTATAATATACGGTTCTCGAACTTCTAAAAACATTTCATTCCCTAAGTGCAATATTCGTATTAATAAATTATGAATACCTTATAACAAGAGAAATTCTCTTGCTTATAACCTTCACCGATACTTACACATCACTTTTAGAAGTGTATATGCTGTTTTGCAATGCCTCTGGTGCCGTCCATTTGATGGGCAGTTTTTTCGTGTGCTTCATCTCGTATATTTCACCATAGGTGTGGCGTAACAAACCAAAATCAGCAATCTTCACTGCTCTGTCCTTACCAAGAAGAACATTACGGGCTGCCAGATCACGATGAACAAATCCTTTGCTGGCCAAGTAATTCTACCACAAGTTAAATTGGGAAGCAAAACTAAATAAATCCAATATTTTATAGAAAGATATGTTCTAAACAAAAGGATCCAGGTCCTAAGACGACAAAGTTTAACCAAAATGTCTAATTTAACAACCATGAAAAGAGCCTCTTAATAATATCATATCAGTCTTAAGTTATGATATCATTTTCAGATTTGGGAAGTGCAAAGACTCCTTCGAAATCGCAAAATAACAATTTAAAAATAAAGTAGAAATCGCCAAAGAGGTGATAATATTCCAAAAAGGAAGAAGGGATAATGACTGAAGACGATTGAGATGGATTAATATGCAACTCAATCTTGAAAACTTAACCTAAATTCTCAAAGAAGCACCTTCCGTCAAGTAATTGTACAATGCTATTCTTCAAGTATATCAGAAATAAAGATACCTATAAGCTTTAGAATGAAGAAGATAATGAAGATTGCCTTAGTTTTCGTGATGGCTTCCACCCCCGCTCCAAAATGTTGTGATTTTCCGACTTACCATTCCCTGAGCGATTTGCCACGCAAAACAAAGAAGATCGTTAGAAGAAAGATCATCACCATCATCACTACCATCGTCATCAGCAGCAGCAGCAGCAGCAGCATCATTATCACCGCCATGTTGTTCATTCGGAGCCTGGATGGTGATCTTCACTTCAGGGTCTTCCCCATTGCACGGAATCGTACTTTTTCCAGGCTCTCTTCCTTCTCGTCCTTAGCCTCCGATGGAACATGGATCTCTTCCCTGCGAGTGACATGGCCACGCTCAGTCACAGGCACTTGTAGGAATACATGATGAGAGCTTTCACCAGTGTTTTGTGTCAAACCTTCGTTTTTTACTTCACCAGTCATTGGTTTTGTTTGGCATGAGATGTGTTGGTGACCTGGCACCTGCTGAGATCCTTGTACCCATATTTCATCTTCGGCGTCACTCAGTAATGGCTCCATTTCTTTTGATACTAACCACGGGCGCACAACGTGAAATTCTTGGTCATCGTTACCTTTAATTCTTGCTCCCTTCTCTTCTTTGTCCATGATTTTTCTTCTCTTCCCTTGTATCCATTCATCTCATCGCCGTCTCTGCTTTGCGTTTGTCAGGCCTTTTATCAAAACATCACTTTTCGTCCCATCTGACTCACATGTGTCCAACACATTTTTAGGTTTCTTGCTGAATCGAGCCTCAATTTGCTGAGTCTTCTCGCTAATCAACGGCTCTGTTTCTTCCGAGGCGAAATGCATAGATTTACCAGTGAAAACATGGGTGGCAGTAGTGTTAACCTCGTCGTCTTCGACTTCTGCTGTTTTTTCTTCTCTTCGATCTTTTATATTTACTTCTTCAATTTCCTGTACTTTCACAGTTTCTTCAGGGCTGTCTTCCTTGCTAATCTCTAATTTTGAGGCTCCACTACCAGTACAAGCGTTACTTGAAAGAGGTACCAGCTCTTCAAAAACGTCACCATCGATATCATTTTTAAACTTGATCTGCAAAATTGCAAGAAATGAATTGAATTCGTTACATATTATCGTTGTTGCATGATGTCATCGTACTTTATAAAATTTAAGAAACTCTTTTGGAATTCAAACATCGGATATTTTCGTAAAAATAAAAGTATAAGTCACGGCATCGCAAGTGTGTGGAATCTGGTGCAATAGCAAGTAATTCTGCAACAGTTTTATCATATTTTGCTTGTAAGAGTACATGCACCATCATTTACTTATTAATTAATTAATTAATTGATGGATGGATGGATTGATTGATTGATTGATTGATTGATTGATTGATTGATTGACTGACTGTTTGATTTATTTATTTATCTATTTATTTGCATATTTTAGTTGCAACAGCAAGAACTATTACAGCAATTAATTCAATAACCTTTATCTTGGGACTGTTTTAAAAGCCCTTTTTCCTGTAAGTATACATGCTTTTTCACCCTAGATAATAATCTAAAATATCAATAGCTTTAATTTTAGCCACAAGCTCAGAGGATGTCTGCGGAAAATCATTTATTCCACTCATCTCGCCCAATTGAATGTACTTCCGAGGATGAAAATTACATCCATAAAATCCAAAACCAAAATTGAGAACAGCTGAGATACTATTTGTACTGAAACAAGAAACAGAGATGAAATTTAATATTTTCACTCAGCAGCACTGATTGATCATTCCTTCAAACAAGTGCCCCGGCAATTTTACAAAAGGATAGCAGTACGTACTAATTACAAATGTATTCTCACCTTCTGTCTTTTGTTTCTAAGCCACTGAAGAAGATCCCCGTGTGGAACGTATTCCAAGATTAACATGATGGGTTTTGACTTTACCCAGCAGCCGAGCATACTGAGAACATTCCTGTGAGAACCAAGTTGCTTCATGAACTCGATTTCCTGTAGAAACTGTTCTTTCCCTTCCTCGTCAGCTGTTTAAGAGATACGACAAAAATTGGATTCAAGCTAGCAAACCAGAAACGAAGCAAATGATAAAAATATGGCATCTTCAATCACCGGCGTTATTTGGGTCGTCACTTTTACGCTCCTGCCAGTCCCGCCCGTCCGTCCGTCAGGCGCCAGTCAGTCAGCCAGCCAGTAAGTCTGTCTGTCTGTCAGTCCGTCAGTCAGTCAGTCAGTCAGTCAGTCAGTCAGTCAGTCAGCTAGCCAGTCAGTCAGCCAGTTATTCGGCCAGTTAGTCTGCTTAAAGCTAGTCTGCCAGCCAATCAGTCAGTTCGTCCGTCAGACAGACAGACAGACAGACAGACAAACATGTTTCAAACTGATGCATTTAAAAATAACTTATCACGCATTTGCTCACCAAGTAGAACTTTTATGGCAACTACTTTTCCCTCGTTGCGTTCCACTCTTTGCTCCTTGGGCTTGAAAAAACACCTCAACGCGTGGTAATTCCCTCAACACTCCTTTGTGAACCTTTCCAAAAGCCCTCGACCCAGTTCCTCCATGAAGGTTACTCGCTCGGGGGGGACCTCCAGTTGTAATAAAGGAATGATGTTGGACTTGGATCTGAAAACAACGTTTAAATAAAACTTGGAACGCGTTGGTATCTGGTATCTATGGCCGAGGTGTTCCCTAGCTATCTGGACTGAAATGACAAATTTAAATCAATGTACGGCCATACCGTTTTGATACAAGGGCACGATGTTTTATCTCTTTCTTTCTCTTTCTGTGGCAAATGGACCCCACAATTATCATGACGACAAGAACAACACTTCCAGCAATTATCCCAGCTAAAAAGGCAAAATGTCATCCAAATAAGTATCACAGTTACCCCCAGTGGGTATTATTAGAATCCAGTAATGAATGTCATTGGTCACATGGTACTGGTCTATAATCCCCCAGTGGGAATTAGTGATAATGCCGAAATGCATGCACGACAGTTACCTTTTCAACCGCTCTCCTAGTGGATCCATAAAAGTAACCAAACTAATCAATAATGGGATTTGAATTCAGTATGTTATGTTCCCTTAATGCAATTTGAAAGTCAAAAAGTAAGATGTCTTCTCCTACAATCTATGATACATTGTTGGTACATTGTTGATTTAATCTTGTCACCCTCCCTTTCCCTCCTTTCAATGTTGTTTTTAAACTTAAAGCACACTGGACAAAGAGTGTGCGCTTATTGCCCTATCCAACATTGGACAGGAAAAAGGGGGAGGGTGTTCCAACGACTTATGACACCGATTGTAGTTTCCCGGCGAGTGACTCGTCGCTAAGTTCACTCAAATCATAAAATTGAAACCTTCAGAATTCAACCAAAGTAGGAGGCTGCCTACTTTCCCCTAGCTTCTCACTATTTTCAATTTCAGGGAAACAAGAACAACTTACCATATATAACATCTGTCACCCCTGAGTTGGTTTTTTACTTGCCAGGTGTTTGACTTGTTACTTTCCCTTTTTGTTTCCATCCCGAGGCAGAAACTGCGATCTCGTACTCTGTGTCACATTTTAGTGGTAAGACAAAGAATGTTTCTGTGACTTTTTTAGTACTTATTTGATACCACGTGCGTGTTTCAATTTCTCTGAAGTATATTATGTACATCGTAGTGCGGCATCGTGTACCCTGTGGACTGGGAGGACTCCATGTGAGGTTCACATCGCAAACCATTGATTTCCTTTTGTTGTTTGTTAATTACAGGAGGTAACAGCTTGCCTGTAATTCATGAAAAAATTAAAAATATTAGTTTAATGAGTGTAAGTTTAATTTAGACCTGTTAAACTTTTAGCTTATTTTCTCGTGTAAAACAAAGTCAAATTTTAAGATAAGTGTCATATTGAATAGATTTAAAGGGGTTGTTTTGAAATCGCTTAATAAAGTCACATAACGAGTGTTATCAGGTCTTAATACACTTGCCTTCGCCTTTTGGTTTAAACTGATGACTACTGCTCGTACACGACGCGCATTTTAGAACACAAGGGAAAGGTAAAAAGCGCAAGAAAAACACGAGTGTATGTGAGTGTTTTGCTCTCTACTTCATCACGGTTGAAAGGATTTATTACTCACTGGCATTAGATTTTCGATATAGCGCTGCGGTGGCTATAATATATGTAACGACAGTAATCAGAGCACGGTTGAAGCGGCCTAATTTTTATTAATTTTACGATATAGCAGCACGCACTTTTTTGTCAAGAAAATTTGTTTTCTTTTGAAAAACAAAATGAAGAACTATAACTTGTGCGCGCGGAAAGCTGTTCCGGCTTTTTGCTTTGTTTCTGAACTATCCAAAAACAACTCAAACTAACAAGAGAGGATGATCTAGAGAAGGATTGCCCGTGCCCCATAATAATGTTTTGAAATCTATCAATAGATTTGCGCCATTTATTTTCCTTCTCATCGAGGCTCCGACATCACGCTACTCGAACTGACCAATCAATTAGCGCTCTTAAAATAGCTCAGCTATGGATTGAAAGTTAAAAATAGATTCAAAAATTTATCATTGGAAGAGACCCATGTATTGGGGAATGCTTCTCTTAGATCGTCCTCTCAAAATAATATTCCAACCGACCCGTTATAATATTAGAACCTAACTCAGTATGAAGTCAGTCCTATTATAAGGTCGAAATGGGGAGGCAATTGTCAGTTGTCAGTAAACCGGTTTTGTTATTTGTCTGTTGTAAGTTAAAATGTGGCCGGTTTTCAGTTGTTAGTAAGGAACTTCAGTCTAAAAGATCTTGACACGGTTTGTGAGTTAACACTTCAGTAATTTGTTAGTTGTCTGTTACATGTAAAATTCTGACCATTTATTTATATTCAACAGTTCGCCCAACCCATCCGAACCTCATATTAGCAAAAGGCAATAGTGAAATATTTTCGTGGTAACATTCTGCTAGTTAAGTCAGGATATTTGATCCGTTCACAGCAACTTGTTACTGAAACACATTTTTTTCAGAAAATAATGTCACACTAGCCACTTGAATAATTACTCCTTCAGTTTTCCTTATGTTAACAACATTTATAGGGAAGCCCTAAACAATAGTAGTGTCACCTCTGATCAAGTCGGAAATCTCATCTACAGACAAAGCAATGCCAGCCACATAAAGATCCATTACTGACCCATAGAACTGGCCAAGATCCAGAGCTTTTTTCAATTGGTCCGACAAAGTATTTCCAACGCTCTATGGCTTGCCACGAGGAATATCTGTAATGTTACGAGGCAGGTCTATTTCATTCCGCGGCCAATTGTTCCACGCAGCTTCCTTGCCATCAACGAACAACCTGAGTCGTTGTTGTTCTCACAGCTTACAGCTATATGAGTCCACTTGTACATGGGAATGGGATTTTCCGTGAGAATAAATTTTGCAAAAACATATGGGGATAGTTGAAACCGCGCCGCCGATGTATCCAAACCTCAAACTTTTAATGAATGTTAGGACATATGATTTTCCGCTAACTGACGAGACCGTTATAATGGACTGTTCCGCTTTGACGTTAGAACCAGGAGGTGTAGTTGATTGTCTTATCCAACACGCAATTGTTAAATTGCAGTCTGTGATGTTAACATTAGGTACAGTCGCGTAGGACCCTGGTTGACTGAAATGCGCGCCGCCTTAGTGCCTGAACACCAGCCCTCTGTAAAGTTTACAGAACCAAAATAGCTGCAAGATAAAAATAGCACTCTTGCAAGTGATTTAAACCTGATACATTATAAACTGCATCAAAAATCTTATCTACATGAAAAATTAAACCAAGGAAGTTTCGTACTTTACTGACCCTTACATCTGGATCAGAACCATCTAAAAACCAATGGCCGTTTTCTTTGTGCCCTGAAAGTAGAATCACAAATTAGGTAGCTGGGGACGTTAAAGAACCCACATCAATGTTCAAAAAGAGTAGGAATACATAGTCCCGATTTAGCCTCCTCCGCAGGCAACTCCTGGGTCTCCGGGGTCTGGGACAAGAAAGGGGCAAAAGAGGCGGGCACTGGGGTCGAGGCGAGCGAAAAGCGGAGTTGCCCTTTTCCTCTCTTCCTGTCCCCCACCCCACTCAGTCACCTTTTTGCCCTCCGTACCAGTCTCTCACTCGTGCCTTTATGTAAGAGTTGCCTGCGGAGGAGGCTAGTCCCGGGTGTTGTGGTCCGACCTGTTCACATGTATTCATGGGTTGGTTGGGGGTGGGTTGGTTGGGGGGTGGGTGGGTGGGTGGGTGGGTGGGTTGGGTGAGTTCATAAATGGACTGGTAGCGGCTGCCATAGGCGCCTTTAAAAGCTGACGTCCAATCTCACCCCTGAGTTGAATTGTAAAGCGAATTTGAATATGCCATATAGAAAATGTGTTATATAAATGGATTACCATTGTTATTATTACTTTTCTGGTAAGGATAAAAGCTTTTTGTTTGTTTGCAATCTCTGAAATTTTGAGCATTCGGTATGTTGCGTGGATTATTAAACAAGGCAACTGATTCTGTAGTGATTATCACGTAATCAACTTATTAATTAGATCATTTATTAAGTACTATTCACAACATTATGCAGAACTATAATTTGAACATACCAATAAGCGAGGATCCAGATACTTGATACTTGTAACTCTGTCATGTACAGATGTGATAGAAATTGAACAATATTGAACACCAGTGAACAGGAAACAGCAGTCAAACACAGGCAAGCAATACGATCGGATAGAAAAACAAGAGATCCGAGCCCCACCCCAGAAAATAACAAATCTCTTGCAGTAACAATGAATGCTGGATTCAAACCAATGAAGCCATTTGTGCAGAGGATCCAAAAACGTAAAATTAAGATTATTTTTACAAAATAGGATCGATTTTCGTTACCCACTACATTCATTAAGAATTCAAATAATAATACAAAGATAAAAACTGGTCAAAGTAAAGATTAACGGATGTAGTTGTATGATTGATTGTAAACCCATGCATACCATCGCACTTGCTGCAATTTGCTCTGTTATTCAAAGGTATCAAAGATACTTACACACAAGCAATATTCCCGTTAAAATCATAAGCAGCGTTTCCATGATATATTTTTATTATTTTTGCTTTCATAACCTATTGAAGAAAAGTTAAAATAGGAAATATTTAAGCAAATCTGACGACGGCGACAATGGGAAAGATGCTAAACGAAATGTTTTTATATGACCAGTAAAGTGGCTCTGTACATGCAGGCATGTTACTGATATCTTTGTACACATTTCCTAGTCGTTGTTAAGACTTAAATTATATCTTTACTCGGCGACCTTGGCATTTTTGAAGCAATCCGATTGGCCCGCTATCTCAGGATATTCAACATTAGTATATACCATACCCCCAGTCATACAAACGTCTCTAAAGTTTCCAGTTTTCAACTTCCGTTTTCTCAACTCAGGTAGAACCTAACCTAACGAAACGTCGTACGATTACCAAACAATAGGTGGCCTTTCAGGTGCTGGTATTGATTTTCCACTCAGTTTAATTTTAATCATTTTGAATTTTCGGCAGCCATTTGGGAGAAAGGTCTATTGCTTTCAAATTCACTCCGGACAATTTTTATTTAACAGCTTGAATCTTGCCTTCTTGCCATTCAACATGAGTATTTAATTATTCAACGTGAAATGTTTATTCAACACGACGATAATTCATTATTCAATGCATTATTTTCGATCAATTTCTGTATATATCCTACAATTTATATTTGGACGAATATTAAAAGGTTTTTCTAAAAACTTCTGTCGAATATCTCTGAACTTTTCCCAAGATTGTCGAAGACCATTTCTGAAGAAAACCGAAGATGGTTAGGAACCCCGCAGTGAAATAGTACCGACCGTTACCATTGCACTCAATTACGAATTTAATTTGTATTGAATGAACCAAACATTGGGCTGCTCTTAACCAATCATATTCGCGGACCAGTAGTACCGACCGTTACCATTGCACTCAATTACGAATTTAATTCGTATTGAATGAACCAAACATTGGGCTGCTCTTAACCAATCATATTCGCGGACCAGTAGTACCGACCGTTACCATACGGCAATCCTAAAATTGCACTGAATTACGAATTTGTATTGAAAGAACCAAACATTGGGCTGCTCTTAACCAATCATATTCGCGGACCAGTAGTACCGACCGTTACCATACGGCAATCCTAAAATTGCACTGAATTACGAATTTGCATTGAATGAACCGAACATTGGGCTGCTCTTAGCCAATCATATTCGATAATTTTTTAGTTAAATGTTTAGGACAGAAATAGTATCAAATTAATTGAAGAGGAAGGAAGAATATGTCACGAAAATTGTCGATTGAT
This sequence comes from Desmophyllum pertusum, assembly GCA_029204205.1. Taxonomy (NCBI): domain Eukaryota; kingdom Metazoa; phylum Cnidaria; class Anthozoa; order Scleractinia; family Caryophylliidae; genus Desmophyllum; species Desmophyllum pertusum. The sequence continues at coordinate 46,398 of MU825438.1, read as the reverse complement.
CTGTCCCTGAATGAGCCCAAATTAAATGTTCAACAGATATACCATATTTCATCTTTATAACAAATTCCCTTTCAGGGATAAAAATGTTAATAGACCTTCTATTAAGACCTTCCCTTGCCAGTTTCAATAAGAATTGTGAGTTTTTGCATCGCAATCTGTCTGTAATGACAACCACAATCGTTATCTTCTAACAAATCAGAAGAGTATCATTCTTGAAAAAATTGGCCAACTTTTTCAAGCGCGCTGTTCACAATCCGTCTTAATCTTCTCCATCCTCAACCATCCTTGTTCCTGTTTGGTATATCATTACCTCTTTGGTGTTTTTCTACCTCAGTAAACTATTGTTTAATTTAAAGGTGATTTTGCACTTCGTAAAAATGACTCAAATTATCGTGACATAGCTCCTTTAAAGTAAAGTAAACAAGATCGATATTCATGGTTTGTTTTATTAAACGATAACCGCCATATAATGCACGAAAGTTTGTATCGACGGTGAATATCAATGAGCATTTTCTTTATCATATATGCGGGTAAATATAAAGCATGCCCGAGGGCTTAAGGTAGTACAATTGGGTGAGTCGTAAAATATAAAGTTGCCTTTCGTTTACAGCCAGCTGGTAGATTAAACATTATTATGATCAATTCCAAAAGATAAGAGTCCACCGTTTGCGGGTTTTGGAGAAAGCGGAGATTGAATTTCGTTGTCTGGGGCGCCATTTTAAGACGCCATCTTGGATTTGCAGACGTAAGTATCGAATGGTGGAAGCTAAGGACATGCGCTCTGGTATTTTGTTCACGGGAGTCTCGCACAACATTCCAGATTATTTTTCGTGTGTGCTCATGTTTGATCAGGCTGGTAAGTACAAGGCTCAAGATGGCGGATCAATTTGCAGAGAAATCGCGATGAAAAACTGGCTGAATTCGTCGAATTCGGCGTCTTTTTGACTTACATGTGATAAAATTTAACAAATTGCCACTAGGAAAAACTCAATGCTGACGAAATTTGGCACAGTTTTTTGTCCACATGTTAAGTAATCTTCCTGCATTTAGCCGCAAAAAAACATTCAATTTGAATGAATAAAATTAAGGGAGTCCATGTCCTTGATTTTAATGCCTGTTAATAATTAACACAGAATTTGCTGTTTCACTGCGGCTAACTCATATTTCATGTATTTTCTTCATAACTGTTTTATAAAACAAAAATTATGACTTACTAATTAAACATAAACCTAAAAATTAGAAAAAAACTGATTTTTACACCGCTTGCGAGGTAATCAATTTAACACATTTCCGTTACGAAAATGAAAATGTCGATTTCAGAATCTGTTTCTCTGATAAAAATGACTAACAACTTCTTCTATGGAATTTGAAATGGATTTGAAACAGTTCTCAAAAAGGGTCCTTTTTTCGGAGCATTTTAGCCAGTTGTACTACCTTAATAAAGGAAATATGGTATATATATACAAAGAGAACCGAGTTTCATGCACATATCGGTAGTGAGTTGTTGATTGAATGAAATAAAGCGAGCCGGATAAGTTTTCCTTCACACGTTTTCATCAGTATTTAATCGTGTGTACGGCAAAAAAAATAAAAATAAAAATAAATCATGGTGTTTTACCTTACTTGACACAGACGCTTTCTTTGTTCAAAAGCTGGCACGCCTAGCTTTTAAACTCGGCAAGGGGAATTGTCAAGTAGACTACTAATTTGTCAAAAAAAATTGTCATCCGTCTCCCCCATTCACATGCACGAGGACTAGACTTTTCAAAGAAAATTGCCAAGGCAAAATTGCACGTTTGTATTAAGCATGCTTAAGACTATATACCTTGAACAGCGTCTCTCTTACTCGAACACCAACTCCACTCGATAAGACTGACGCGATGATATGCATAACCAGCGCAGTTTACCACTAACTGACTTGCTCACTGAACGTCAATAAATATTCACAACGTCAGTAAATTCAGTTAAAGCTGTTAGCAGATGTTGCTTCGTGGAATTGAATATAAAATAGAATGTTTATTTCAATCGTGCGCGTAGTAATACATCTAATAAGCAGATAACCTACAACAGCATGGCATTGATATGGACAAAAATTCACCTGAGAGGTTTAGCGTTCGAAAATAACGTCATATTTCTACATAAGCGCAGTGAAATGTATTCTTCCGGCCAAAAAATTCTGCTATATATAGCCTACGTGTAGCCGTAGGCTATAATTTCTGCATTGGTACAAGGTGCTCTCCCAAGGCAATTTGCAAATAAAGTGATATTTATGCATCAAACTGCCTTAACTTTTCATTTCTTTATTTTATTGCATTGTTTATTTGTTGACTTTATATCTACAGTACCGCTTGAAATCTTTCTGTGGGCCGAAGAACTGTGAGGTACTACCCCGAGAAATCTAAAAAAAAACCCGGTCAAATCAAGTTTTAAGCGATTACTGCCCACACGACGATAATCTGTCAAAGTATTGACGCAGAAAAAAAAATGTTTTAACAAATTAAAACTACAACTTTAATTTTATGTGCCTATCTCATCGCACTCCCACATATAAGTGAAAGACGGAGTACCGCTTGCAGTCTAAATAATAAATAATTAACGACGGTGTACATTAAACAGCAGAGTTAACAAACCTGTGTAGTGTTAAAGGACGATTTACCGATAAATTGCGGAGACATTTTGAAATAGCTTTTTTTTATATATTATTAGTAAAATAACTCCAGAAACTTCTAGTTGATAATGATAAATTGTAGGAAAGCCGAAATATAAATAAATGTTAATTTATTGAACATTTTTAACAGGATTTGCGCTTAAAGTAAATATTCTCTAGCTACACAGTATAGGTACAGACAACAGCCATTTACTGATATCTTTAATTCTTTCTTTCTTTCTTTCTTTCTTTCTTTCTTTGGACAAGTAAATTTTGTTGTTGTTAAAGGCGCTTCTCGTTCTTAAAAGTTGCTTCTGAGCTAGCTAGGCTTCTCAACCGTAAGAAGAACTTGTATAAAGTTTCGTGATCGTATATACTTGACTTTAAGTCATAAGTCTTCCATCTTGACATTCATCATTTTAGCTTCATGTACTGGACCCCTTTAAATGTCGTTTAAAACCCATTAATAAAAGAGTTCAGGGAAATTAAAGTAGCTACGTCACGGATGGCACATCTTGAAAAATGTAACCTAAATTTTTCAAGTTCATGATCGTTCGTAATCCGTCTTAATCACCCCTTCCCCCCTTATTCCTTTTGTTTTATATTACCTCTTTGGTGGTTTTCTTCGTTTCGTAAACTGTTATTTATCTCTTTGTGGTTTCCTTCAATTTGAAGGTAATTTTGCACATCGGAAATTAAGCTTTGATGTTTTCTTAAGATAACTCAAGTGATTTACAGTTTACTGGGCGGTGACTATTGATTATTCTTCAATGCAGTCAAATATTTAGATGCGATTTTACAGTTGTTTGAATCAATTTAACTTTACTTGTAATATTCAAAACTAGTACGCGTTTATAGATATCGATTAAAAATAGTATACCTAATAGGCAGCTGCCATTAAAATTATTCTAAGTATAAGTAAAACGTAAGTGTAACCTAAATAACAACGTCATGATAATTATATGATAATGATGTTGAAGCTAAGTCCATTAGTTGTCAAGGAAAGTTACCTTAAAATATTTACGCGCAATTAGCTCTGCAAGAACACCTGGTATATAAACGATGATGTTAATATAAGATTTTAGAAGAAAGTAAACTACATGTACGAGAAGTGAACAAGTAAAGAAGAAGGTATAGGTTAAGAAAAGTGAATATATGAGAAAAGGCTTTAAGGCTAGAGAGAGCAACGAACCGTAACCCGAAATATGCGAGAAATACTAGAATAAGTGGTTCAAAGGAACCGAAAAGTAAGCATGATGTATAATAAAGAAAATATATTAATCTCCAGGAGGTGGATTGTTCTGCCGGCGCCGGAATACCTCCTGCCGAGCGAGTAGCGCTTTTCCCCGCAAAAACGCCTTGAGGAAGAATTGAATGTCAGCATGCAGCCAAATACCCTTGAACAGTAGCATTAGAGCAAGCAGAGCGTCGCGTTATGGTCAATCTCGTTCCCAGAGTCCTCGTTACCTTGTCCAGCGGTGGAACGGCCAACAAGGAGCTCTGGGGGGAAGCGATCCGCCATGGCCGGATTCTAGGACTTCCGGCTCTACTGCGCATGTGTTCGACCCCATGTTTCAACTAACGGACGCCAAGATTCTTGGACTTCCGGTCTTACTGCGCAAGTCAGGCAGATCACTCTATCCCAGAGGGATAGGGGGGGGGGGGGGGGGGGAGGGTCACTGGGCGTGCGTGATTTATTGGATACACGCCTTGTGCGTAGTGTTGTAGATTTCTAGCACCGGAACAGTTCTGCACTGTAACGCAACAACTCTCCGCAACAGTTCTCCGTCAAAACAATCATTGAATCCTTACGGGAAATGAAATTTGTATGCAATAATATGTCCCACAAATACCACAAAGTCCGGAAAAGAAGCTCTTAGTAGGATTTTCAACAGTGCTCCATCCAAACTTACTAATAAGAGTTTATCGTTAATTGATTAATCGCGCTAAATATTTCGGTGGAGCACTGTTTGTTTTCATAGATCAAAACAAATTCAACAGCAGAGAATCTCTTAACCCTATTCTGCCAGGGCTTCTTTTTTTAGTTCGTAAGCCTGGGGCCGGGGGAGGGTCCACCGCGGTCAGACGTCAAACGAAAATAAACTACGCCGACAAACCTCATCATTACGCCATGTTTTAAACATGTCTAACTTTTTTGGTAAACGTCTAAAAAATGGTAAATCAACAGTCTGAGAATGCTGGAAATATACTGAACTTTGTGTTTGAAAAGTCTAGTAAACTTCTCCTTTTACCTAATTTTGTTTCCTTGCGCAAATTACTATGTACATCCAACATCCGTACAAACAACAAAGTCATAAAGTAACTTATAAAAGCTGTCAGATAGTGAGATTCTCCATCAAAGTGAGAGATAATTCTTCAGTACTGACCACTGTACACTATAAGGTCCACTGTAGACTGTTATATAATCCAACGTCCGTACAACCAACAAACTCTACGAAAGCTGTTACTTTACTACTTACTACTCCAATTCGCGTTAATTTAAGTCGCGTTAATTTCAAATACCTTAATTAACACGAGCGTTAATTTCCTATAATAAGGTACATAATACTATGTCACTTGTGCAATCTTACAGTTCGACAGTAAACTTTTTAAAATACATGTAGCCTGCGAACGCAGAAGCTCACCCGTTTGCGTTCGTAGGCCTATTCAGACATGCCGAGTTACATGAAAAAACTTTCCGTGTTAGTAGTACTTTGCTGGACCATGGTTCGTTTCCGTTCTTGCTGGTCAGTGTTCGCGTTTCATAACTTTATTTAAGTGTTTGATAAAACTGTTATTACGTTGCGTTGAGTAGCAATGGGAATTAAGCCGCCCTCGATTGTTCCTAATACTGAATAAGGATTTTTCTTTTTTGTTAGATTCCAACTCCCAGATGAACTTTAAGAAGTTTCCTTATCGACACAGAGTTACAAGAGACGTAAGTTTCTCAAGTAGTGAGTTGGATAATATAACCTGTCACGGTGATTTGTCTTGCATGGTAAATGCAGCACAGAAAGAGACCTAGGACCAATCAATGAAGACATCAAATGCTTCTGTGACATACACTGCACGGTGTTCCAAGACTGCTGTACAGATTACGAGCAGACTTGTCTTCCAGTTGCCATTGTACATGGAAACTCATCAAGATCTCTGGATATCGAGCTGTGGGCGTGTAATCATGGTGGTAATGTTCAGGGTGCAAAAGGTGTGTGGATGATCGCAGCATGTCCTGCAAAATGGACTCAAGATGAAATTGCCATAAACTGTACTGGAAATGTACGACATCTTTCTGAAGGCTGTCGAGACTTTGCGCCAGTGATAGATGAGACAGGTAATACCTACAAGAATCGCTTCTGTGCGCTTTGTAACGGCGTTCAAGCTAACACAAGTCGATTCTACGATATACAGCTAGTCCAACTCGTTAGTAATGCTAGATACAATACCTCAGGAGCCATGCTGATGAACTGCTCTGGTATGGTATGGTAAGGTCCCCTCAGGAGTTCCCAGGCGATACTGTCTTAACCTGACGAGAAACGAGTCGTGCTTCAACAAGTCATCAAGACTACAAGAACACAGTGACTGTTCATCTAGACCACCGGGAATTGTTAAGGACACAAACTCCAGCTCCAAACTCTATTTTAACAGATATTGTGCACTCTGCGCCGGTGTTGCACCTGATAGCATTGCATGTGGACCAACCAAAATCCTGCCCGAAATCACAGATTTAATTTTTAAAACCAGTTCTTCCTTTACATTTTCCTCCTCGTCCTTTTGTTGTTCCCGCCTCCTGCTCCTCCGCCGGGTCCTTCCATTTCTATCTTGTTTAGCCCAAATGTTCAAAGAATAAAGCCCTGCAAGGCTGGTCATGTCTTGGATCCTGTTTCCAAAAAGTGCAGGAAGGCCCTCGGGAACGCCGAGCCTTCCGCTTTGCCTTTCTTTAACAGATATTCGACTACAATCCAGTTTAGATCACGACCTGGCAGCGCGGATGGCAACCGTTCAAATGTAATAATAATAATAATAAGGGAAGCTCTAGAATCCGCATTGAAACAATGCTCTGTGGAGGTACTTAACATAGATGTAAGCTACAGTTGCTGACTTAATTTATTCAGCACATATTTCCGTTGCCTTCTCAGAATCTGATGTAAATCAAACTATTCGTTCGCCTAATTGTAATCTAACTCTAATACTAAGGGATATACCATTCCTTGTTTCCAAAGGGAAGTGGGAACCCCAATTATGTGCCAAATTTTACATTTACAAACCAGGTGAATACGTGGTCATAGCGGATGCTGACTCAACGGTTTACATCAACAGAACTGGAAAACTGATTTCTAAAATAGACTACTGGTCAAATCAAACTGAAACCAACAATGGTTCAATGATCCCAGTGGGTGATATTCTTGTCTGTCGTAAAGCACTCGAGTTTAGCTGTTCTGGTACGTTCATTCATCTGAAAGATAACGAGTATGTCATTCTATCTAACAGATCTTTGTACAAAAACGGTTCGAATATGATCTATGATTTTATGTTGATAGACGGAAAGGCGGCAATCTGCGTAAGCGTTTCTTCTGACAGTGTCAAGGCTAATGTGGCTCTCGCAGTTATCTCTTATGTTGGAATCGGTCTTTCTATTGCTTGTCTTGTACTTGTCCTGATAACTTATCTCTTGTTCAAGGAACTCCGTAGTTTACCAGGTGTCAATCTGATGAACCTATGCCTTTCTTTACTCATTGCACATTCTTTGTTCATGACAGCCGGGGGTGCAACTCACAATCGCCTCGTTTGCACATCGGTTGCTGTTCTGTTGCATTACTTTTATTTATCGTCTTTCATTTGGATGTCACTCATCGCATTTGACACCTACCGCACATTTTCCAGAACCTGCCATACTCGGCAGAGAACAGGAAAGTTGAAGACTCGCTTCCTAGCACTTGGTTGGCTTCCTGCCTTGTTGTTTGTTGTTATTTGTTTTTCTCTCGACCAATCAGGGCTGGTTGCTATTGGATACGGTGGCACGGATCATTGTTGGATCAACAATGTCAAATCTAACACGTTTGTGTTCGTTATTCCAGTGGCTTTCTCCATTTTGTTTAACGCGCTGTTTTTCTTGCTGACGGTAAATTCCATCCGGAAGATCAAAAAGCAAACGCAACAAGTGGCAAAAGCAGCAAACAGTCGAAGAAACATGGTGCTTTTTTTAAAGCTTGCCATTTTGATGGATTCACGTGGATTTTCGGCTATCTAAAGATTCTCGTTTCAAGCTATTTTGATTATCCATTTGTCATCTTCAGCTCGCTTCAAGGGGTTTACATAGCCTTTGGGTTTGTGTTTACAGCCAGAGTAAAGAAAATGTATGGCGATTTGTTTCCAGGTACCAAAATGTCATCTTCTACCGCGTCTACTTGTGAAACTCAGTTTTAGAATCAAAGTTGTATCGTGCTATCTATGTGTTTAGGAAGACAGTTGTTTAATTTAGATATTTCATACTCTAGCTCTCACGCGTGTAAAATGCACAGTTAATCTCGTACCCAGATATTCCCACCGTACCAGGGTTGAGAAGATCTGGGTACGAGATTAGTTACACAGTTTGCGGGGAATTATTGCGTTTTATGCGTAAGACATTTTATATTGAAAACCGATTTGACACATCAAGGGGTGAGGAAAGAAGCCTGATGTTAATCCGTTCAGTCACAAGATATGATAATGATTCTCCTTACATATTTCAATTATAATTTATTAATGTTAGTTGTGAGAACTTGACTACACATCAAGAAAAGTCTTCTGGTTGATTTTTTTTTTAATTTCTAACACAAGTGTAAATACAAATACGAATATGAACATTACAAGATAGTCCTAATTGATGATTTTCTTTATTCTCGTAACCCATTTTATTGAAAATGTGTTGATATTGTAAGGAGAAATCACATGTTAATCACTCTGGGGTCAATTTTAAGGTTTAACTGAAATTCTGTTTTATTGATGCCCGACGTCAATAAATAAGATAAATAGTATTTAGATCAGAGTTATAGTAAGATATAATGTATCAATCCCATTAAGTATAATATAAAAACGGAAAGACATTCCGCGGGTTTAATTGTCGTTGTAAACGTTTCGCTATCAACGTTTTCATTCCGTTCAGTACAAAATGCAATACTTTCTTGCTGATGAGCCAAATAGTGTAAAAAGTGGCACTTTGTAGTAATTAACACGATGTAAAATGAAATCAATAAAATTAAGCAAAACTTGAATATGTTGCGTTATGAAATTTATTTTTTGGGAGCATATTGTGATTGCATGATGATGGTAACATCTGACGCAATTATTCATTAATTATATTCAGTTATTTCGATATATTTCCTACCACATGATTAATTAATTAATTTTCTACAATGTCCCTTTCGTTATTGAAATAGACCTCTTTGGTTTGGCTTGTTTGTTTGTTTGTTTGTTGCCCCATTTCAGACCATGTGATGTTACTCTAAAGAATTGTTTCTTTCAAATTGAATCATATTCACGTGTACATGAATGCATAATTTTCGATGGACAAAGGAACAATTCTCTGGAGAAAATCACATGATCCAAAATGGGCCATTTACATACGACGCTAAAGAGGTCTATACAATTAAGGTCCCTACAATTCTAAATTTAACCATGTGATTTAAAAAATATTAAATGAGATTATCAATAATCATAGTTAACTGGGAGATCTTCTATTGGCCAGCGGGTGATCTATTGACGCATGCGCGGTTGGACTTGTTTCCGAGAAGAGTTGCCCTCGTGGCGTGTTTTGCACAAGTTGCGATTAACGTTGGATTGTATTTTGCATTCTGTTTGCTCCCGCCCTCCCACCTCTGGGTCCTAGTCAGTATTTTGGGATTAGGTAAGTCTTTTTCTTTTTATTCTCCACTGAGACATCAGTGTGACAGGTGCCTTGGGGGGTTGACCCGTGCGAGGTTGCCATGGTTACCCCCTCATTTGCTTATATTTTGCTCATGTTCATTTGCCTTTTGCCCACGTTGCTCACAACTGGCACCTACCCTCCATTTAGGAACTGCTCTTCGACAAGTTAAACTAAGTAATCAACTGATGTAAAATATGTTCGTGTTACAAATACTTTTATCTTTTAGCATGCACGATCTTCTTCTTCGATCCTTGAAGTATGCTCAATTTTTAATTGGACTCTATAATGATTTATCCCACCAACTTCACCTTTTTAATGCAACAATCCAGTGCACTAATTAATATGTAATTATGATAATGTATCTTGGTCGCCAGTTTTGCTGCTGTTGGAAATTACGTCACTGTAACAAGCATCCATCTCATCTAATTTGTCAAAATCATAATAAGGAGTATCTCTTGTCATCATTTCTTCCAGTGTTGATATCAGTTCTTCAAATGTCGGTCGCTCACTAGGATCCTCCTTCCAACAGTTCAGCATTAACTCGTATCTGATGAATATCAGTGGCATATTTTAGTTTTTGGGCTATAATCTTGAAAATGAAATCCGGTAATTGAACATCAAGAGGACAATGAAAATAACAACAATTAACTTACAACAGTAACAAAAATATTACCAAATTTATCAATTATCGGAAAACTATAAATTTCTTATGGCATCATAATTTTGTGAGGTTTGACGTCAAAGGATGACCTTGGCAGACTCACTCAGGAAGGCTGTAGGACCCTGTAGGGCACCTTGATACAAAACAATACTATCTTGAGGCAACTACATATATGCTTCAGATTTGACATTTCCTGGCAGTAATTTTAGCATGTACACGTTAGAAATGTCAGTGATGTACTTACATCTCATCGCAACATGTGCTGGGCTTCTCCATGCGATATCCTGTCTTAAGAAGTTTGTACAACTGTCTGTTGCTTATTCCAGGATATGGGATGCCGCCTGAAATATCAGTTGAAAGAAAACTTAGGTATTCAGTTTAAGGATAGAAAATCATTTACTCTAGCAGGTAAATATCCAATATAAGTATAAAATGACAATTATAAATTAGCCTCACACGTCCCAATTAACTATACTACTTTAATAGGTGAATAAGCAATTTTATCTTACCCATTGTGGCCAATTCCCACAGAAGTACTCCGAAAGACCATCTAAAACATAAGGTATAACAATACATGCCATTTAAATGTCTCAAACTACAGTGAAGCCTCTGTTTCATTTTTTCAGGCATCGGATCCATCTGCTTTCCCAGATTTATCTGTCTTCTTTTCGGATATGTGATATTCTTTAGGTATAATATACGGTTCTCGAACTTCTAAAAACATTTCATTCCCTAAGTGCAATATTCGTATTAATAAATTATGAATACCTTATAACAAGAGAAATTCTCTTGCTTATAACCTTCAACGATACTTACACATCACTTTTAGAAGTGTATATGCTGTTTTGCAATGCCTCTGGTGCCGTCCATTTGATGGGCAGTTTTTTCGTGTGCTTCATCTCGTATATTTCACCATAGGTGTGGCGTAACAAACCAAAATCTGCCAGTCTTCACTGCTCTGTCCTTACCAAGAAGAACATTACGGGCTGCCAGATCACGATTGAACAAATCCTTTGCTGGCCAAGCTTTTATAATCTCCCTTGGATCAAATTAACAACACGTGTGATTGGTTACTTTATGTTAACGCTTATTGGTCAAAGGCTAATAATTAGTTTCGACCAATGAGCGATAACATATATTAACCAATCACTAACCATTATCCATTACAATAAGTTATTTTTCATTGGCCTGTTTCGATCCTACCGAGGTTATAAAAGGTTTATCGCAATACTAAATAAACTCACTTCATCATGAATCATTACGAGTTACTTACCTTGATCCAGAGTTACCGTACTATTTTCACGTTCCTGTCGATCGTGGCTTGCTCGCAGCCACGCGTAAATGTCATTGCGGACAACAAATGGTTTTAAGAGATAGTCCCAATACTGAAGACGGATATCACTGGGAATGTCCAGTTCACCAGTGTAGAAAACGGCGATCAATCCGGGCTGATTCCTTTTTTGAAGATTCAAAGATCCCACTAGCGCAATGGCTGTACATCATCTTCCTGTGGTCGATCGACGAGTCCAACAAGAAAGTATCTCTACTAACAGGATTATCGCTGCGTACAGTCGTTACAGTACTCCAGAAAATCAGAGACATCTGCTCCCTGAAAATCCTAAACGGCAACATCAAGTTAGGCGGCAGAGGAAAGACTGTAGAGATCGACGAATCGATGTTTTGGTCACAAGCGCAAGTACAATCGCGGGCGGGTTTCTATAGGCACCTGGGTTTTTGGCATGGTTGAAAGAGACAGTGGCAGGGCTCTCACCTTCGAGTACCTAACCGAACAAGAGAAACCCTGGTAACCGGACTGATACAGCACTTCGTAGAACCTGGAACCCTGATTATTTCTGACAAGTTTTCGCCTTACTTCAACTTAAACAACGTCGGTTACATCCATCTCATGGTGAACCATTCGAAGAACTTCATTGATCCACACACGGGAGCCCACACGAACACGATCGAGGGACTATGGAGTCAGGTGAAGAGGAAGCTGAAGGCGATGAACGGGACTCTCAAAAGCAAAATCCCAGGATACCTGGATGAGTTCAACTGGCGGAAACTTCATCCAGGCGATCACTTCGACAACATATTAGCTGGCATTGCTGAGTTCTACCCTCTGAACTAAGTTCGCTTAGTAACAACAAACGGCTCCTTTAGGAGCACCAAATGAAATAAAGTCTTGAACCAACATATGTAGAGTCAATTTAATTAGCTAAATGCAGCACGCGCAAAACCAATTATTGCGTAAACAAATCAATTAAGAAGACACAATTTTAGGATTGCGTACATTTTATTTTATTCCGATAAAATGGCAGGGAAATTGACCTAATAAACGAAGCTGAAGTAGCACTGCAATCTGTAAATAAATAACAACGTTAGAGTGACGGGAAACATTATGTTGATTTACATGACATACCATACCATAAGGGCTCGCTATGAATTATAGGGCGATTCGAAACGTGCTCAAAGTTGCTCGTCGTTTTTGTGAAATTAAGCTAAGTTAAGTTTAAAACAGTGGAGATGTTAGCAAGATTGTGGTCTTTTCGATGATTGATGGATGATATGTAAGTATTAAAAGATAACGTTTGAGTCCGAGATACGATGCAAGCTTTGTACTAGTCTTTCGGCAAGTTTATTTCAGTCATGTAAGCGCCATGTTTTAGTTTCATAGTACATTTTACTGTCGGTTAGCTGTCGGTCATCTGTGTTGACCGACTGTCGGTGACCTGTCGGTCAGCTGTCGGCCATCTGTCGGTAATTTGTCGGTTAACTGTCGGCCAACAGTTGACCGACAGTCGGTGGAGGGGAGCTGTTCTTCACAATTACCAGTAATTCTACCACAAGTTAAATTGGGAAGCAAAACTAAATAAATCCAATATTTTATAGAAAGATATGTTCTAAACAAAAGGATCCAGGTCCTAAGACGACAAAGTTTACCAAAATGTCTAATTTAACAACCATGAAAGAGCCTCTTAATAATATCATATCAGTCTTAAGTTATGATATCATTTTCAGATTTGGGAAGTGCAAAGACTCCTTCGAAATCGCAAAATAACAATTTAAAATAAAGTAGAAATCGCCAAAGAGGTGATAATATTCCAAAAAGGAAGAAGGGATAATGACTGAAGACGATTGAGATGGATTAATATGCAAACTCAATCTTGAAAACTTAACCTAAATTCTCAAAGAAGCACCTTCCGTCAAGTAATTGTACAATACTATTCTTCAAGTATATCAGAAATAAAGATACCTATAAGCTTTAGAATGAAGAAGATAATGAAGATTGCCTTAGTTTTCGTGATGGCTTCCACCCCGCTCAAAATGTTGTGATTTTCCGACTTACCATTCCCTGAGCGATTTGCCACGCAGAACAAAGAAGATCATTAGAAGAAAGATCATCACCATCATCACTACCATCATCATCATCATCAGCAGCAGCAGCAGCAGCAGCATCATTATCACCGTCATGTTGTTCATTCGGAGCCTGGATGGTGATCTTCACTTCAGGGTCTTCCCCATTGCACGGAATCGTACTTTTTTCCAGGCTCTCTTCCTTCTCGTCCTTAGCCTCCGATGGAACATGGACCTCTTCCCTGCGAGTGACATGGCCACGCTCAGTCACAGGCACTTGTAGGAATACATGATGAGAGCTTTCACCAGTGTTTGTGTCAAACCTTCGTTTTTTACTTCACCAGTCATTGGTTTTGTTTGGCATGAGATGTGTTGGTGACCTGGCACCTGCTGAGATCCTTGTACCCATATTTCATCTTCGGCGTCACTCAGTAATGGCTCCATTTCTTTTGATACTAACCACGGGCGCACAACGTGAAATTCTTGGTCATCGTTACCTTTAATTCTTGCTCCCTTCTCTTCTTTGTCCTTTGATTTTTCTTCTCTTCCCTTGTATCCATTCATCTCATCGCCGTCTCTGCTTTGCGTTGTCAGGCCTTTTATCAAAACATCACTTTTCGTCCCATCTGACTCACATGTGTCCAACACATTTTTAGGTTTCTTGCTGAATCGAGCCTCAATTGCTGAGTCTTCTCGCCTAATCAACGGCTCTGTTTCTTCCGAGGCGAAATGCATAGATTTATCAGTGAAAACATGGGTGGCAGTAGTGTTAACCTCGTCGTCTTCGACTTCTGCTGTTTTTTCTTCTCTTCGATCTTTTATATTTACTTCTTCAATTTCCTGTACTTTCACAGTTTCTTCAGGGCTGTCTTCCTTGCTATCCTCTAATTTTGAGGCTCCACTACCAGTACAAGCGTTACTTGAAAGATGTACCAGCTCTTCAAAAACGTCACCATCGATATCATTTTTAAACTTGATCTGCAAAATTGCAAGAAATGAATTGAATTCGTTACATATTATCGTTGTTGCATGATGTCATCGTACTTTATAAAATTTAAGAAACTCTTTTGGAATTCAAACATCGGATATTTTCGTAAAAATAAAAGTATAAGTCACGGCATCGCAAGTGTGTGGAATCTGGTGCAATAGCAAGTAATTCTGCAACAGTTTTTATCATATTTTGCTTGTAAGAGTACATGCACCATCATTTACTTATTAATTAATTAATTAATTAATTAATTAATTGATGGATGGATGGATGGATGGATGGATGGATGGATGGATGGATGGATTGATTGATTGATTGATTGATTGATTGATTGATTGATTGATTGACTGACTGTTTGATTTATTTATTTATCTATTTATTTGCATATTTTAGTTGCAACAGCAAGAACTATTACAGCAATTAATTCAATAACCTTATCTTGGGACTGTTTAAAAGCCCTTTTTCCTGAAAGTATACATGCTTTTTCACCCTGGATAATAATCTAAAATATCAATAGCTTTAATTTTAGCCACAAGCTCAGAGGATGTCTGCGGAAAATCATTTATTCCACTCATCTCGCCCAATTGAATGTACTTCCGAGGATGAAAATTACATCCATAAAATCCAAAACCAAAATTGAGAACAGCTGAGATACTATTTGTACTGAAACAAGAAACAGAGATGAAATTTAATATTTTCACTCAGCAGCACTGATTGATCATTCCTTCAAACAAGTGCCCCGGCAATTTTACAAAAGGATAGCAGTACGTACTATTACAAATGTATTCTCACCTTCTGTCTTTTGTTTCTAAGCCACTGAAGAAGATCCCCGTGTGGAACGTATTCCAAGATTAACATGATGGGTTTTGACTTTACCCAGCAGCCGAGCATACTGAGAACATTCCTGTGAGAACCAAGTTGCTTCATGAACTCGATTTCCTGTAGAAACTGTTCTTTCCCTTCCTCGTCAGCTGTTTAAGAGATACGACAAAAATTGGATTCAAGCTAGCAAACCAGAAACGAAGCAAATGATAAAATATGGCATCTTCAATCACCGGCGTTATTTGGGTCGTCACTTTACGCTCCTGCCAGTCCCGCCCGTCCGTCAGGCGCCAGTCAGTCAGCCAGTCAGTAAGTCTGTCTGTCAGTCCGTCAGTCAGTCAGTCAGTCAGTCAGCTAGCCAGTCAGTCAGCCAGTTATTCGGCCAGTTAGTCTGCTTAAAGCTAGTCTGCCAGCCAATCAGTCAGTTCGTCCGTCAGACAGACAGACAGACAGACAGACAGACAGACAGACAAACATGTTTCAAACTGATGCATTTAAAAATAACTTATCACGCATTTGCTCACCAAGTAGAACTTTTATGGCAACTACTTTTCCCTCGTTGCGTTCCACTCTTTGCTCCTTGGGCTTGAAAAACACCTCAACGCGTGGTAATTCCCTCAACACTCCTTTGTGAACCTTTCCAAAAGCCCCTCGACCCAGTTCCTCCATGAAGGTTACTCGCTCGGGGGGGACCTCCAGTTGTAATAAAGGAATGATGTTGGACTTGGATCTGAAAACAACGTTTAAATAAAACTTGGAACGCGTTGGTATCTGGTATCTATGGCCGAGGTGTTCCCTAGCTATCTGACTGAAATGACAATTTAAATCAATGTACGGCCATACCGTTTTGATACAAGGGCACGATGTTTTATCTCTTTCTTTCTCTTTCTGTGGCAAATGGACCCCACAATTATCATGACGACAAGAACAACACTTCCAGCAATTATCCCAGCTAAAAAGGCAAAATGTCATCCAAATAAGTATCACAGTTACCCCCAGTGGGTATTATTAGAATCCAGTAATGAATGTCATTGGTCACATGGTACTGGTCTATAATCCCCCAGTGGGAATTAGTGATAATGCCGAAATGCATGCA
Source organism: Desmophyllum pertusum (assembly GCA_029204205.1). Lineage (NCBI taxonomy): Eukaryota > Metazoa > Cnidaria > Anthozoa > Scleractinia > Caryophylliidae > Desmophyllum > Desmophyllum pertusum. Next base: position 29,923 of record MU825438.1, on the reverse strand, counting down.
CGACAGTTAATTTTCAACCGCTCTCCTAGTGGATCCATAAAAGTAACCAAACTAATCAATAATGGGATTTGAATTCAGTATGTTATGTTCCCTTAATGCAATTTGAAAGTCAAAAAGTAAGATGTCTTCTCCTACAATCTATGATACATTGTTGGTACATTGTTGATTTAATCTTGTCACCCTCCCTTTCCCTCCTTTCAATGTTGTTTTTAAACTTAAAGCACACTGGACAAAGAGTGTGCGCTTATTGCCCTATCCAACATTGGACAGGAAAAAGGGGGAGGGTGTTCCAACGACTTATGACACCGATTGTAGTTTCCCGGCGAGTGACTCGTCGCTAAATTCACTCAAATCATAAAATTGAAACCTTCAGAATTCAACCAAAGTAGGAGGCTGCCTACTTCCCCTAGCTTCTCACTATTTTCAATTTCAGGGAAACAAGAACAACTTACCATATATAACATCTGTCACCCCTGAGTTGGTTTTTACTTGCCAGGTGTTTGACTTGTTACTTTCCCTTTTGTTTCCATCCCGAGCAGAAACTGCGATCTCGTACTCTGTGTCACATTTTAGTGGTAAGACAAAGAATGTTTCTGTGACTTTTTTAGTACTTATTTGATACCACGTGCGTGTTTCAATTTCTCTGAAGTATATTATGTACATCGTAGTGCGGCATCGTGTACCCTGTGGACTGGGAGGACTCCATGTGAGGTTCACATCGCAACCATTGATTTCCTTTTGTTTGTTGTTAATTACAGGAGGTAACAGCTTGCCTGTAATTCATGAAAAATTAAAAATATTAGTTTAATGAGTGTAAGTTTAATTTAGACCTGTTGAACTTTTAGCTTATTTTCTCGTGTAAAACAAAGTCAAATTTCAAGATAAGTGTCATATTGAATAGATTTAAAGGGTTTGTTTTGAAATCGCTTAATAAAGTCACATAACGAGTGTTATCAGGTCTTAATACACTCGCCTTCGCCTTTTGGTTTAAACTGATGACTGCTGCTCGTACACCGCATAAAAACACGACGCGCATTTTAGAACACAAGGGAAAGGTAAAAAGCGCAAGAAAAACACGAGTGTATGTGAGTGTTTTGCTCTACTTCATCACGGTTTCAAAGGATTTATTACTCACTGGCATTAGATTTTCGATATAGCGCTGCGGTGGCTATAATATATGTAACGACAGTAATCAGAGCACGGTTGAAGCGGCCCTAATTTTTATTAATTTTACGATATAGCAGCACGCACTTTTTTGTCAAGAAATTTGTTTTCTTTTGAAAACAAAATGAAGAACTATAACTTGTTCGCGCGGAAAGCTGTTCCGGCTTTTGCTTTGTTTCTGAAACTATCCCAAAACAACTCAAACTAACAAGAGAGGATGATCTAAGAGAAGGATTGCCCGTGCCCCATAATAATGTTTTGAAATCTATCAATAGATTTGCGCCATTTATTTCCTTCTCATCGAGGCTCCAACATCACGCTACTCGAACTGACCAATCAATTAGCGCTCTTAAAATAGCTCAGCTATGGATTGAAAGTTAAAAATAGATTCAAAAATTTATCATTGGAAGAGACCCATGTATGGGGGAATGCTTCTCTTAGATCGTCCTCTCAAAATAATATTCCAACCGACCCGTTATAATATTAGAACCTAACTCAGTATGAAGTCAGTCCTATTATAAGGTCGAAATGGGGAGGCAATTGTCAGTTGTCAGTAAACCGGTTTTGTTATTTGTCTGTTGTAAGTTAAAATGTGGCCGGTTTTCAGTTGTTAGTAAGGAACTTCAGTCTAAAAGATCTTGACACGGTTTGTGAGTTAACACTTCAGTAATTTGTTAGTTGTCTGTTACATGTAAAATTCTGACCATTTATTTATATTCAACAGTTGGCCCAACCCATCCGGATCTCATATTAGCAAAGGCAATAGTGAAATATTTTCGTGGTAACATTCTGCTAGTTAAGTCAGGATAATTTGATCCGTTCACAGCAACTTGTTACTGAGACACAATTTTTCAGAAATAATGTCACACTAAACACTTGAATAATTATTCCTTCAGTCAGTTCCTTATGTTAACAACATTTATAGGGAAGCCTTAAACAATAGTAGTGTCACCTCTGATCAAGTCGGAAATCTCATCTACAGACAAAGCGATACCAGCCACATAAAGATCCATTACTGACCCATAGAACTGGCCAAGATCCAGAGCTTTTTTCAATTGGTCCGACAAAGTATTTCCAACGCTGTATGGCTTGCCACGAGGAATATGGGTAATGTTACGAGGCAGGTCTATATCATTCGGCCAACTCGTCCACACAGCTTCCTTGCCATCAACGAACAACCTGAGTTTGATGTTGTTATCATAGCTTACAGCTATATGAGTCCACTTCTACATGGGAATGGGATTTCTCCTGAGAAACAATTTTTGCAAAAAACATATGAGGATAGTTGAGCCGCGCCGCCGATGTATCCAAACTCTAAACTTTCAATGCATGTTAGTACAAATGATTTTCCGCTAACTGACGAGACCGTTATAATGGACTGTTCCGCTTTGACGTTAGAACCAGGAGGAGGGGATGATCGTCTTATCCAACACGCAATTGTGAAATTGCCGATTGTGACATTGCCGTCTGTGATGTTAACATTAGGTACAGTAGCGTAGGACTCTGGTTGACTGAAATGCGCCGCCTTAGTGCCTGAACACCAGCCCTCTGTAAAGTTTACAGAACCAAAATAGCTGCAAGATAAAAATAACACTCTTGCAAGTGATTTAAACCTGATACATTATAAACTGCATCAAATTCTTATCTACATGAAAAATTAAACCAAGGAAGTTTCGTACTTTACTGACCTTACATCTGGATCAGAACCATCTAAAACCAATGGCCGTTTTCTTTGTGCCCTGAAAGTAGAATCACAAATTAGTAGCTGGGGACGTTAAAGAACCCACATCAATGTTCAAAAAGAGTAGGAATACATAGTCCCGATTTAGCTTCCTCCGCAGGCAACTCCTGGGTCTCCAGGGTCTGGGGCAAGAAAGGGGCAAAAGAGCGGGCCACTGGGGTCGAGGCGAGCGAAAAGCGGAGTTGCCCTTTTCCTCTCTTCCTGTCCCCCACCCCACTCAGTCACCTTTTTGCCCTCCGTACCAGTCTCTCACTCGTGCCTTTATGTAAGAGTTGCCTGCGGAGGAGGCTAGTCCGGGTGTTGTGGTCCGACCTGTTCACATGTATTCATGGGTTGGTTGGGGGGTGGGTGGGTGGGTGGGGTGAGTTCATAAATGGACTGGTAGCGGCTGCCATAGGCGCCTTTACAAGCTGACGTCCAATCTCACCCCTGAGTTGAATTGTAAAGCGAATTTGAATATGCCATATAGAAAATGTGTTATATAAATGGATTACCATTGTTATTATTTACTTTCTGGTAAGGATAAAAGCTTTTTGTTTGTTTGCAATCTCTGAAATTTTGAGCATTCGGTATGTTGCGTGGATTATTAAACAAGTCAACTGATTCTGTAGTGATTATCACGTAATCATCTTATTAATTAGATCATTTATTAAGTACTATTCACAACATTATGCAGAACTATAATTTTAACATACCAATAAGCGAGGATCCAGATACTTGATACTTGTAACTCTGTCATGTACAGATGTGATAGAAATTGAACAATATTGAACACCAGTGAACAGGAAACAGCAGTCAAACACAGGCAAGCAATACGATCGGATAGAAAACAAGAGATCCGAGCCCCACCCCAGAAAATAACAATCTCTTGCAGTAACAATGAATGCTGGATTCAAACCAATGAAGCCATTTTGTGTGCAGAGGATCCAAAAACGTAAAATTAAGATTATTTTTACAAAATAGGATCGATTTTCGTTACCCACTACATTCATTAAGAATTCAAATAATAATACAAAGATAAAACTGGTCAAAGTAAAGATTAACGGATGTAGTTGGTATGATTGATTGTAAACCCATGCATACCATTGCACTTGCTGCAATTTGCTCTGTTATTCAAAGGTATCAAAGATACTTACCACAAGCAATATTCCCGTTAAAATCATAAGCAGCGTTTCCATGATATATTTTTATTATTGTTGCTTTCATAACCTATTGAAGAAAAGTTAAAATAGGAAATTTAAGCAAATCTGACGACGGCGGCAATGGGAAAGATGCTAAACGAAATGTTTTTATATGACCAGTAAAGTGGCTCTGTGCATGCAGGCATGTTACTGATATCTTTGTACACACTTCCTAGTCGTTCAGTTAAGACTTAAATTATATCTTTACTCGGCGACCTTGGCATTTTGAAGCAATCCGATTGGCCCGCTATCTCAGGATATTCAACATTAGTATACACCTATTTCAATTAACGTTGTCGAATAGAAATGTTTTTAAAAGCCTACAAAGCCCACAAGACAAGACCGAAAGGTAGCATGGGTAAAAGTAGAAAACTGCTGCACGCAACGAATACTAATAAGAAGTAACATGTAAAACATTATTTATAACGTTTCATTTTTGTTTTAAACCTGTAGAAGTAAGCTGCTTTTAGTCAAACTAAATTTTAGCAGAATCAGCTAGTGAAAAAAAACATGGAAAAACAAATTATATAATTCGGGGCAAACCAAATACATCACGTGCGAAATAAAAACGTGTAGATTCGTTTCCAGCGGTATGCAAATTATAACGAATACCCAGACTACCATTTGGTCTTGTCTTGTAGGCTTTACGCTTTTATCCGATTTTTATCCGACAACGTTAATTGAAATAGGTGTATACCATACCCCCAGTCATACAAACGTCTCTAAAGTTTCCAGTTTTCAACTTCCGTTTTCTCAACTCAGGTAGAACCTAACCTAACGAAACGTCGTACGATTACCAAACAATAGGTGGCCTTTCAGGTGCTGGTATTGATTTTCCACTCAGTTTAATTTTAATCATTTTGAATTTGCGGCAGCCATTTTGGAGAAAGGTCTATTGCTTTCAACTTCACTCCGGACTATTTTTATTTAACAGCTTGAATCTTGCCTTCTTGCCATTCAACATGAATATATATTCAACGTGAAATTCATTATTCAATCCATTATTTTCGATCAATTTCTGTATATATCCTACAATTTATATTTGGACGAATATTAAAAAGATTTTTCTAAAACTTCTGTCGAATATCTCTGAACTTTTCCCAAGATTGTCGAAGACCATTTCCGAAGAAAACACGAAGATGGTTAGGAACCCCGCAGTGAAATAGTACCGACCGTTACCATCGCACTCAATTACGAATTTAATTTGTATTGAATGAACCAAACATTGGGCTGCTCTTAACCAATCATATTCGCGGACCAGTAGTACCGACCGTTACCATACGGCAATCCTAAAATTGCACTGAATTACGAGTTTGCATTGAATGAACCAAACATTGGGCTGCTCTTAGCCAATCATATTCGAGAATTTTTTAGTTAAATGATTAGGACAGAAATAGTATCAAATTAATTGAAGAGGAAGGAAGAATATGTCACGAAAATTGTCGATTGACCACCATCTGTCCCTGAATGAGCCCAAAATTAAAATGTTCAACAGATATACCGTATTTCCTCTTTATAACAAATTCCCTTTACAGGGATAAAAATGTTAATAGACCCCCTCTTTCTATTAAAACCTTCCCTCGCCAGTTTCAATAAGAATTGTGAGTTTTTGCATCGCAATCTGTCTGTAATGACAGCCACAATCGTTATCTTCTCACAAATCATAATGACTAATGATCAATAGGCGAACATTAAAGGAGATACGTCACGGATCGAGTATCATTCTTGAAAAAATTGGCCAACTTTTTCAAGCTCGCCGCTGTTCACAATCCGTCTTAATCTTCTCCATCCTCAACCATCCTTTTTCCTGTTTGGTATATTATTACTTTGGTGTTTTTCTACCTCAGTAAACTATTATTTAATTTAAAGGTGATTTTGCACTTCGTAAAAATGACTTAAATTATCGTGACAGAGCTCCTTTAAAGTAAAGTAAACAAGATCGATATTCATGGTTTGTTTTATTAAAACGATAACCGCCATATAATGCACGAAAGTTTGTATTGACGGTGAATATCAATGAGCATTTTCTTTATCATATATGCGGGTAATTATAAAGCATGCCCGAGGGCTTAATAAAGGAAATATGGTATATATATACAAAGAGAACCGAGTTTCATACACATATCGGTAGTGAGTTGTTGATTGAATGAAATAAAGCGAGCCGGATAAGTTTTCCTTCACACGTTTTCATCAGTATTTAATCGTGGGTACGGCAAAAAAAATAAAAATAAAAATAAATCATGGTGTTTTACCTTGCTTGACACAGACGCTTTCTTTGTTCAAAAGCTGGCACGCCTAGCTTTTAAACTCGGCAAGGGGAATTGTCAAGTAGACTACTCGGAGTAATTTGTCAAAAAAATTGTCATCCGTCTCCCCCATTCACATGCACGAGGACTGGACTTTTCAAAGAAAATTGCCAAGCAAAATTGCACGTTTGTATTAAGCATGCTTAAGACTATATACCTTGAACAGCGTCTCTCTTACTCGAACACCAACTCCACTCGATAAGACTACGTGAAATGATTTGCATAACCAGCGCAGTTTACCACTAACTGACTTGCTCACTGAACGTCAATAAACGTATTCACAACGTCAGTAAATTCAGTTAAAGCTGTTAGCAGATGTCACTTCGTAGAATTGAATATAAAATAGAAGGTTTATTTCAATCGTGCGCGTAGTAAATATATCTAATCAGTAGATTAACACAACAGCATGGCACTGTTATAGAAAATAAATTCAGCTGAGAGGTTTAGCGTTCGAGAATAACGTCATATTTCTACCGTATGATAAGCCCAGTCAAATTTATTTCGGGCAACAATTCTGCGAGCCTACGTGTAGCCGTAGGCTACAATTAGTACAAGTACAAGGTGCTCTCCCAAGGCAATTTGCAAATAAAGTGATATTTAATTATGCATCAAACTGCCTTAACTTGTCATTTCTTTATTTTATTGCATTGTTTATTTGTTGACTTTATATCTACAGTACCGTTTGAAATCTTTCTGTGGGCCGAAGAACGGTAGGTACTACCTCGAGAAATCTAAAAAAAACGGTCAAATCAAGTTTTTAGCGATGACTGCCCACACGACGATGACCTGTCAAAGTATTGACGCAGAAAAAAAAAATGTTTTAACAAATTAAAACCACAACTTTAATTTTATGTGCCTATCTCATTTCGCACTCCCACATATAAGTGAAAGAAGGAGTACCGCTTGCAGTCTAAATAATAAATAATTAACGACGGTGCATGTACATTAAACAGCAGAGTTAACAAACCTGTGTAGTGTTAAAGGACGATTTGCCGATAAATTGAGGAGAAATTTTGAAATAGCTTTTATTTTTATATTATTAGTAAAATAACTCCAGAAACTTCTAGTTGATAATGATAAATTTTAGGAAAGCCGAATAAAAAAAATAAGAATATCATTAAATGACAAATGTTAATTTATTGAAAACTTTTAACAGGATTTGCGCTTGAAGTAAATATTCTCTAGCTACGCAGTTCAGGAATAGACAACAGCCATTTACTGACATCTTTCTTTCATTCTTGTATTAAGTTCCGTGATCGTATAGGTGAGTTTAACACTCAACCTTCGTTCCCAGGGTCTACTCCGCTTTCAAGATGGCGGCTGGGCGCGAAGAAGCCTTTCACTCCCAAGGGAAATACCGTATTTTTCTAAAATGGTAAACTATGGACCTAAATATTACAAATAATATACCATTTGAAAGGTATTGTTTGGGGTATGTCATAAATCGCCCCAACAGACATACAGGCAGTCACAGGTTGAAGAGTGTCCAAAATGAAAAAAAGAAAAACGTTCAAAAATATCGTATTCCTACATGCATATGGAGAATACCCTAAGCAGTAAACAATAGCTTAATTTGTAGCTCTTGGTGTGTGGGTTTATATTATCGGATATTAACTTGACCTTAAAGGAGCTATGTCCCGATATTTTAAGTCATTTTTTCGATGCGCAAAATCACCTTCAAATTGAAGAAAGTCTCAAAATAATAGTTTACCAAGATAGAAAAACACCAAAGAGGTGATAATAACCAAACAGGAACAAGGATGGTCGAGGATGTAGAAGATTAAGACGGATTGTGAACGGCGAACTTGAAAAAATTGGCCAACTTTTTCAAGATGCGCTATCCGTGACGTAGCTCCTTTAAAGGTGTAAGAGGCCAAAGTTGAAGGGGATGATTTTATGCTTCAAATGTGCAGATTTCACCAAGATCTTTTTGGTGTCCAAATGTCATGCTAATTGATCCAATAGTGAGCTTGTAATAGCATCTTCTGCCATATGGCACTATTGGGAGTGAAAGGATCAAGGTGGGTTTTCTCGTCTCCATCTTGACATTCATCATTTTAGTTTCATGTAGTGGTCCTTTAAATTTTGTTTAAAAATCCATTACTGAAAGAGTTCAAGGAAGTTCTCTTTAGCTACTTCAAGTAATCTACAGTTTACTGGGCGCCGTTTTTTGGTTATAAATTCTTCAGTGCAGTCAAATGTTTAGATATGATTTTACAGTTGTTTGAATCGATTTAACTTATAGATTTCTTTCCTGTTAAAAGTTTCTTGTAATACTTCAAACTAGTACGCGTTTATAGATATCGATTAAAACTAGTATACCTAATAAGCAGCTAATGCTGCCATTCAAATTATTCTAAGTATAAGTAAAACGTAAGTGCAACCTAAATAACAACGTCATGATAATTATATGATAATGATGTTGAAGAAGCTAAGTCCATTAGTTGTCAAGGAAGTTACCTTAAAATATTTACGTGCAATTAGCTCTACAAGAACACCTGGTATATAAACGATGATGTTAATATAATATTTTAGAAGAAAGTAAATTATTACACATGTAAAGCTACATAGTTTAGTACGTATCAGGAGCTTGATAGATGTTTCGAGTCACAGCGGAAACTGTCGATATTCTAAGAAAGATGGAATCACTTCCGGGAAATTTCCCGTGACGTCATGCAGATGCAACCTCGTCCCCAGGATCTTCTCGACGTTCTTCGCATCTTCGAAATTAACCGGCGCCGAAAAGCGCCTGGGAATGAAGATGTGTAAATACCCTGCCAACACTATTTATTAAAAGAAAGTAAAAAGTAACTTTCTCTCTCTCGGCTCCGGAATGATTCCTACCCCATATCCTGACAATATTTTATAAGCTCTTCCTCACGACTGTTTCGCAGTATGAACTTTATAAGTAAAGGTAAGGCCAAGGTAAGGCCATCCCGGTTTCGGTAGCATCAAGCGACTAGAGTAGTATAGTACATAGCGGTTTCGGCGCATAATTCTCATATACTGGAATCTATATATTTTCCATTTCATTTTTGAATCTAGGGGGCTACCAGCGCAGAATTTCAGATTTGTGATTCTATATGTTCTTTAAAACAAATGGTGCGTTTATTTCAGTGCGTGACTTTCTCGGATGGTTTATTATGATAATCATTTTAAAGGATCCTGAAAAGAATAAAGTAAAGAATGATGAGTTTAATGAAAAAGTTTAATAAAAGAATGATGAGTTTAAGAAAGAATGATGAGTTTAAGAAAGAAATATGATTTTTAGTTGTTAATAGCATAATGCCCGTAAGCATAACTTTTAATACCATCTAGAATATATCGTTTATCATCGAAACAGCTTAGAGATATCTTGTTGATTTCATAGCTTCCTATTTGGTGGTTCTTGCTACGAATTGTTTTCATTTTATGCATAATCTGTTTATTGTTTGATAACACATCTTTATAATTTTGAAATTTGATGTTCTTCTTGATGACAGCTTTTTTGATACCTTTTGCTGTTTTACCCTCTACATCATTTTCTTTAATATATGAATACATCTTTGATCTCAAACCAACAAACTCAGTTATTGGAATTCCTGCAGCTTCATCTTTCATTTTTCCAATAACTTTTTTATTGCTTTTGTTTAAGAATGGTGAATCTTGAGGGTAATCACTATTGTCAAACATGCTTTTGTCTTTTTGAAAGTCTTTATACACATCTTCAGTTTCAATTTCATAGGTTAGACTGTCGGTATCAGTGAATAGAAGCTTTGCTTTGTTTCCATAATGTTTCTTGATATAATTGTAATGAAAATCATACATCAATGTCTTGCTGAGATCAAGAATACACATACCCACATAAGCCGGCCTGTTTAAGGTAAGTGTTTCTTTGATTTTATGTACAGCTACTAAATTTTTGTTGAAGATCTTGCTACTCACGTATGTAGGTTTGGCAGCCATTTTTAATAGTTTTTTCTCATCGGTTATAAGTCTGACGTCAACTCGCTTTCTTATATTTTCCATGGTTTTACCGAAAACAGAGTTATTCATGAGCTTGAAGAAGACTTTTACGAAACCATTCTTTGCATTCGTTCTCTTCTGAGTATTGAAATCAATGTATTGCTTCAACCATGGGGACTGATTAAATTCAAGAACTCGGTGGACTTTTGTTACTTTCAATCCTAAATCAGTATACAATTGTAGATTTCTATAATGCAGAACATATTTCTCTTTGTTATTCAGAGTTGGTATTAATTTTTGAACTTGTCCGATTGATATATTATATTTCTTTTGAATATTTTTACAATATTCTGATAACATATTTTCAGTGACATTAACTTTTTCAGGTCCTAGGGGGTAATCATTATGAAGATCATGCAATTCTTTTGGATATTCTAGATCAACCTCTAATATCAATCCTTTTTTACTATCTTCTGTATATTTAGCTAAATCTAAGTTGTCTATTTGATGCTGTTTCATCCATTTGAAATCACCAGTTGGTAGGTATTGTGACATAGCCCACCCATATAGATTATTTGCGTCAAGGTACATGATATATTTTGAGGACGCCTTCTCATCATATGATTTCATATACTTATTATTTGCTTGTCCATATCGATTGGCTATGTAGCTTGTCCCTCCACGCATACCCTTTTCAATTAATTGAAACATATCAATATCAGTCATGAGTTCTAATTTGATATCTGTCATCTTTAACATCGCATCCCAACTCAACCCTGGACTGGTAAAATGATGACATGGGTCAAGTTTATAGTATTCCATACATGTCTTTCGAAAGTTTTCAAACACGTCAGCTAATAGGAGGATGTCAGATTTAAGGTATAAGTCATGATATTCTCCCATATTTTTCAAATTAAATGTATCCCACACATTTTGAGCATGTTTGTATTGCTCGTCAGTGATATGTTCATCATTGAGAATGCTATAAAAGTCCTCTTTACTTGGTAGTTTTGTTTTATCAAATTTTTTGAAACTGTCCATATGATCATAAGGGTAAACACCTTTTTGTTTCATTAATTCAAGTTTATTATCTTGAAATTCTTCAGAAGTATATTTAAATGCTTCATCTGGTAGGTTGTTTGCTAAGTTACTCAATCCTTGTGACATGAATTGGAAACTGTCTAAAAATACTAAATGCTTACCAAGCATGAAAGCCATATATTTTTCTATATTATTAGGAATGACGTTTATATCCATCTGTTTATTTTTTGCAATTTCACCAATATTTTGCATTATGAAATGACTGTCATAACCTCTCAAATTATGAAATATCACTGGAATTTTATCAGTTAATTTAAAGTTGATATTACAATCTTGATGAGCAGATCCTCTATATTTTCCAGTGATATGACAATGATCTCTTACTTTGATATCTTTTTCAGTATACTTCTTATTGCAAATATGGCATTTATTAGCCGTTTTGAAATCTTTCTTATCTTCTTTCGTTAGTATCATGTCTTTGTTGAAATGCTCTTTTTTCATTTTTTGACAATATTTAACTTCTTCTAACATATTTTCCATAAATTTATGAACTGCATTTTCACCTCGATATATTTGCATGGGTTTACTGTATTTATCATCATAACAACAAACAACTTTATAACCGTAACTACAGTCTTTATGAGTTTGATAAGCTTCAGTGTATGATTTATCACACTTTGGTTTACAACCATCAATCTTTTCTGTGATGGCTTCAAAATCAGAATAAATAACAAATGGCACATTTAACTGTTTATGAAAATTTTTGAATTCAACTTTTTCTCCTTTTTCAGGCATTTTGATCGATTGCTTCCCATTAATGATTAGGCAGTTTTCTTTATGATTGTTAAGTACTTTGTCAGTACTAAAACATTGTAAACAATACATGCAGAAGTGTTTCTTATGTTCATATTTTGTTTGATTGAACATAAATTTGTTGAAGTCTTTGATGAGAACATAGTGGTTTTTATTCTCTTCAGTGATCAGTAATAATTCAATATGTTTTTCAAACTTTTCTTTGGATATATAAATTGGGAATGTTTGTTTATCCTCAAATCCAAATACATTAATGTTAATCTCATTTTGCTTCTCAATTTTATTATACTGTTTTTGATTAACTGGGAAATCAATATTTGAATAATTTAACTTTTCAATATATAATTTATCAGACTTTTTAATTCGTTGCGAGTCTTTCGTTTGTGGGTTTAAATGTCTGATATGACACCATCTGAAGCACTCATTATCATTATTTTTCATATTTATCAGACCTTTTTTATTCCGTAGTTCTTTTGGTAGTTGAATATATGACGATCCATTCATTGGTTTATATTTTACAATGTTGATATGGTGTTTATCAACTGATTCAATAGTCCATCCAGAACCCTCTGATATCCAAACTGCTATCCCGTTTAAGATCTGTTGTTTGACAGTTTGTAATGTTTGATTTATATCATTCTCATTAATAATTATTTGAGTTTTACTATTAAAATAAGCTGTTTTGATGGTGGTTTTGTCTTCATCTAACTGTTTTTCAAACGTCACTTTCAGAGTTTCTACAACCTTCATTCCATTCATTTCATCCAATTGTTTTTTTAAGAGAATCTCAATTGCCTTTCTTGTGTTTTGTTAATTGAATTAACGGATCTTTATTATTTTTGATTGATATTTCATATGATTTTGTATAACCTTTTAGAGCTTGGTTTGTCTGCTCTATTTTAGTCCTTGGAGCTGGTATTGGTTTTATAGTCCTTGGAGCTGGTATTGATTTGTAATCATCTACTACGATAATTTTAGGTTTAACACTTCTTGGAGCTGGCTTTTTTGTTTCTACCACTTTGATTGATTTAGGATATAATTTATTATAAGTAGGGCCACCCACTTTTATTAAACGACCTGTATTTGAGTTACGGATCCATTCACCTGATTTCTCTTTGTTGTTTAGAGTTGGAACAGGTTTGGTATCATCCACTATCACGATTTTAGGTTTGGTTGTGATAGGTTTCCGACTCATCAGCATCTTAACAAGTTCTACCTTGGAAAGTTTCAAGAGAGCGCTCTCGTTCATATCAGTTTCATTAGATAATTTATTCATTTCTATATATTAGTATAGAATTATTCTTTTAAGTGTCAGTTTTTATATGCGTTTAAATGTGTGTAAGAATTCAAGCGATCTCGAAAATAGATCCTTTGAACTATATATTTATTGGTTCTCTATATTGTAAACATTCAATCGATGTTTGTTCGTGCCTAGGTGGCAGTGCTTTCCAGCCAGTTTATAGTTTCTACCTGTATTACAAACATCACAATACCACTCTTTGTTTAGCAAATAACGATTTTTAGATTCGGTGATAGCTCGTCGTCTTTCGGTTTCTGATTTATATATCTTCGGTCTACCACGACTTCTTTTAATAGGATTCTCCATATATACTACTATATATTATTTATCCGTTTATATGTTTATCAAGAATCGGTCCAAGTTTCTTCTCAAGATTATGGATTCGTCTCTTGAAATTATAACGATGTCTTGTCATCAGATAGAAGCATGCAACAACTAGTTCTTTCATACACTACTGTATATAATTTTATGAAAATACTTGTGATGTCTTCTTCTTGTTTTAACAGATATGAATTTCCTTTTGCAATATTTGCATTTTACCCGAACGTATCTGCAATAACTGTTTATAGATCTGATAAGGACGTCATAGTCATCGGAAACTAATGTTTTATATCCATTGTCTCTATATTTTTTAAGCATCACTCTTTGGGCCTCTGATAAAATGCCTGTTTTCTTTGGTGTTTTAAGTTCTATGCAAAAAACCTGCATATTTTTTATGAAGACTGCTAATAATTAAATCAGGTTGTCCTTTTTGATAGCCCTTTTTCCATGACTCAATCCGTTTTATACCGGTGTCTTGTAGCTCTCCTAATCCTGCGATTAATAAAACATTTGGATGAAACCTTCTGATGTAATTAACTACTTTTGTATGTAGATCATATTCATCCTCTATTTTAAAACACAATGTGTTGGGATTGTCAAACATCTTATAATAACCGTGTTTGCGGATAGATGGTAGCACTTTTGAGAAAACCCAATCTTGGAAATGTTTCGCAGTTTCCAATTTAGATCTAAAAATCAATGCATACAACCCCGGTTCCGATATGAATATTGCCTTCTCCCGAATCGTTTCGTTGGGGTAACGAATCGTTACCCCAGTTTTTTGGACCTTTTCGTAGGGGTAACGATTCGTTACCCCTAGATCTATAGCTGTTTTTTTTTATATTTTTCATCAACGTGATCAATAATTGCCTTTTTTGTATTACTATATCCCAGCAATGCAGCTATTTCACGGCCCTTAAAATATATATTCTGTTTATAATCTATTATTACGTCAAGATTGATATTCAACTCTTTATTAAAATATTGTTTTAATGACATGTCTATATAAGATAATTTACATTTAAATGTGTTCATCTGAATGTTTTGATATATCGCATATTATCAACCTTTGTGTTCAAAAACAAATCTATATCTGTTTCCGTATGCTTATCTTGTGCTATTTCATTTACGATACAAAACAGAAGGTCTTTCAATGTAACATCTTCGTCAATTTCTTCTATCTTCTTGATGTACAAATTAATCAGCTTTCTTTTATGAGACAATTTCTTGATTTTTGAATGATAATTATCAATGGTCTCATTTAAAAGAGTTATCTCATGTTCACATTTCATGATTTCACTTAATATTTCAGATGAATAATTTTTAAAGTTTTGCGTATTCATTATATATATATATATGTATTACATTGTTTTATATATTTTTGACATCACTCAGAGGTATCCAACTGTTAAAGTCATCATTATATCCCTTCCATGAAACCAAAGCTTGTTTCTTCTTATAATCTCTCCGAATGACTTTCTCAATTCTAAATACATCCTGTTCGGCTTTCAACAACTCCTGCTCATAAAATGACCCTTCTATGGATTCATTATTCAAATCTTTCAATTTATAAGTGATTGGATTAGTAGGATTTATTATGGTAACAATGAAAATTTCTTCACTAAAATTTGGTGTATACCCTTTATCAAATACTTTACGTTTATATTTGCTTATTCTAACCTTATCATCAATGGCAAATTTAGGTTTTGTTTTTGTAAGTTGAGAATCACCATATAAATTGAAATAAACAGTACCTTCATTCTTCTTTTTGCTCGCTTCTACTGGGGCCATTTTTATTGAGCTATGTTTGGTGTTATTATATTTTTCAATCAAATCATCTAAAATATGAAACCAAACAGTATTATTTTGAACTGTGAATTGTTTATACATTTTATTTTTCAAAGTTCTGTTAAATCTCTCAATAACAACAGCTTTCCCTTCATTAAAAGTTGAATACATTTTAATATCATTTTGTTTTAGCCATTCCTTAAATGTTTTATTATAAAATTCAGAACCTTCATCCACCCACAAAAATTGAGGTTTACGATTGTATTTTTATGGGTACTGCGCTTGCGCAAGTGCCCATTATTGTCGTCGTCGAAGCATTCTTAACATTCCTTCGTAAGACTTTTTTGTTCGTAAGACTTTTTTGTAACAATTCTTTGAATAACTGAACATGATATGGCATTGTTCGATTGTTTCGCTTCATTGACAGTGGTGTCAAGTGCAATGCTTAAAAAGAAGATTGGCATCTTTAGTGAGCTATATGGAGAGAAATTGCGTTGCAAAATAAATATGAAAGACACGTTTGTTTTTAAATGTTTTTATTTACGTAGGTGTATTTCTTTGACAACTGCACGAACAGGGTCGCGTTTGATTGAGTCACATTGTTGAAGCTTTTGTTGAGTAACCGCCGGTCTTTTAGAGTCCTTCGTACAATTCATTTGTTTGATTAGGGCCCGGCCGCACTAGGCGAATTTTTGTTTGTTTTGCAAAAATATCTGTCATCAGTTCCGTTTCACAAGTGCGAACGGCGATTTTTTTCCTACCAAAATTTTGTCAAGCCTTACCAAACTTCAAAGGCGCCGTCATCCTGCCCCAGAGCAGGACAAAATTTTGTCAAGCGTCAAAACTGACAGATTCGTCAATTCACACACATTAATCTCAAGGTTACAGCGATGATTATTCGCTTGCCTCGGTCCGTACAACTTGTACCGGTCCAAAATTTTACCTGCTAGCAGCACCTATACTGATGTTTGAGTAGCACAATTTGCTTTACAAGCAGTGAACAGTGCACGTCCGATCGGGTACAAGTTTGCGCTAAAAAGTGACAGTGACAGTCGGGAAAAGCGGCAAGAAACATGCAAGTCATTTAAAATTTCAGTCCGAGAAGAAGAAATATCTAGTTAATCAGTTTGTGTATCATACCACGAAGGCAGGAGAGTAAAAACTTTAGAAAGTACTGGTTTTAAAAGATTGTCGAGGAGTTGAATGCAAAATTTCACAGCAACAACAGAGGTTTTCGGTTTCTACGTGATTGATATGTTGTGGTTCGCCGCAGCGGCTCGTTGGTCACTGATGTTCTTACCACATTTTGACGTCTTCTGTGATCTATTACTGAACAGACCCACGGCAACATGGAATCTATTTGTTTTATATAATTTTGGAGATATTCGCTTCGGATTTTCACTTGAATGTACGCTAAATAAGCCGATAAAAATTATGTCAACAAACATCGAGTTTAGGCCACAGTGTTTTCATGCACTCAAATAAAACTTTGTGAAAACTAAACGGCTTAAAATAAACTACAGCTCAACTCAGCAAATGTTTCGAAAAGCAAATATTTAGAGACTAACCTCTATTCCGTCCTGATATGAGGAAAAACAATCTGAATTATTCCAGTCCAAATCCCGTTGCAAGTCGCTTATAAACGGCGAACGATAAGCTTAATCCCGCTAAATTTATCGGATTCTGTTCACAAATTATGAGCTAAAGGACCATCATATTTTCCTCCAAGTTCTAGCCAAGCTTGAACAGCCGATTTAAAATTCGTATCAATTGAACAACATTGAATTTCCTACGGAATATTTCCAGTTTGACGAAAATATTTCTCTGTTTTGAGCGAAGGATTTGTTGGAGCAGGCAGGGCGCCCGCGCGTTTTCCCGCTTCGTGACGTCATTCGTGCGTCTGTACTCTAATAGATAACAGTTCTAAACCAATCACGGCGCGAGTTTTACACAGTGAATTATATAATTATTTTTAGATTCTGTTATGTCAGCGCGAATGCTGCTGTGTAAACAAAGATATTACAGTATGACGACAATCAGAAGAGTATGAGTGATGAGTGATTTGAGAATTTTGTTATGTCAGCATGAATGCTGCGAATGCTGTTGTGACAAAGATCAAAGCCGCGTGCTGGATTGCAGAAAATTAATTCACCGCGCTTTCGGGAGTCTGACGTTGGACATCGTGACAAAATGATATTAGAAAATGGATTTTAGATCTACTATTGTTAAGTGTGTTAAATTTTTTTCGAAACGAGGAATGATTTTAATATGAAAATATCTTCTAAAATTAAAGACGAACTTTATATCTGCTTGGTTTGTAGACGAAAGATAAGATCATCTCATTTGAGCACAGTTTCCGTTGTTTAAGAAAACAGTGGGTGATTGTATTCAAATTAGCTTGGGTTTTTAAAAGTCTTGTTAGATGTACTGATCAAAATGACATGAAGGTAAATAAACTGAACAGAGTTTGTTGTCCGCAACTGACAAGTCGGCGAGCTAGTTTACGAGAGCAGAGTGTTGCTAAAAGTGACCTAATAAATTTGTTACGTTAAACGTGAATCGTGCAGTGTACTGTAATTACCCAGTTCAGTTAGCTAGGATATGAGCAGAGTCAAGATGAGAACTGTTCTTTGATGGATTCTTGTGTAATAATTCGTCGTCTATTTATAATATGTCAATAATTTCGCGGCGTGTAATTGGTCGGGTTATTACACAATTACAGAGATAAAGGCAAATAGCTTTGACAGTTTGCAGGGGTTTTTTTGGCAGGTTTTTTTTTTCAGTTTCGTGAAGTCAAATCCCTTTGTTTTGACTGTGATTGAAACGCCTCGTATGTACAGTGGAACCCGGATAAGACGAACACGAACAATTGTCCGTATTAAGCAACGTCTAATGACTGCAGTAAAAGACCAAGGAAGTGAAACTTTTGTGTTACGCCTGCCACGCAGCACAGTGAGCAAGACAGTTGTCAAACATGTCATGACAATATACAGTGCACAGATAAGCGAGGTTAACTTTGTATGAGAGCGGAAAAGTGACCGTTGTAATGTAAGATAAAATATATGAGCTTTTCGTCGGGACAAACAAAACTGTCCGTAATAAGTGCGAAAGGGGAGGGGATAGCCTGCGTGCAGATGTCTCCTTTTCCTTGCGCGTACTAACTTTCGAGTGCCTCCCGAGTTTGTAGGGGGGTACCGCCGGGAAATTTTTGATACAGTCGAACCTCTACTAACGGCCACCTCTCCACAACGGCCACATCTCCACAACGGCCACTTTCTTTTGTCCCGGCGGACAGTCCATACATTCACTCTTGTTTTAACCTCTCTACAACGGCCACCTCTCCACAACGGCAACGGCCATTAAAACCCTATCTTTTTTGGCGTACAGTAATAAAAGGTCACGCAACTTCATCTGTACCACGCATCGTCGGGCAATACAGTATCTTATATTGCGGCACGTGTTTAGCCACTGATGGAAGAATCACACAATACTAGAAAGTACAAGGCCCCCATTTTTTTCTATTTTCCATTTTTTTTACGCTTTTACAGTACTGTATTTTTATTTCAGTCGTAAATCGAGCACAGCTGATAAGGCTCTGTGTTTAAATTGCATTGCGAAATTGAAAAAAAAAAATGCCTGGTGGCACAGTAAGTCACATTAAAATAGAACCTCGCAGCCACTCACTCAAGCAAACAACCCTTGACAACTTAATTTCACGAAAGAGAAAGTAAACGATGTACAAACTGATGTACTCACTGTACTTTACTAGCTTTGTTTTGTTAACATTCCTGTTCTGAACATCATTTTGGTTTCTGTTTTATTGATACATTTTGATTGTGTTACGTATTCATATGCTATAATAAGCATTTTTAAATAAAAATGTTGTCCCCCCAAAAAACCCAAATGGTGTCATATTACACCCCTACCTCCCCATAACGGCCACCTCTCTACAACGGCCACTTACCTCTGTCCCCAAGGTGGCCGTTGTGGAGAGGTTCGACTGTATTTCGCATTTCGTGCGTTTTGATATGAAACCAGGCAGCAAAAAGCAAACGTATAAACATAAAAATTTCTTGCACTTTTTAAATTCAAAATGGATTAATGACAAACAATTGCAAGAAACTTTATGTGACATGTAATTTACAATTTACGGACAAATGTATCTATCGATTGACAGGATTTTGCTGCGGCCTTTCTATTTCGCTCTTCTGTGACCTCTGGCTCTGTTCGGTCCATTTTATCCAATATTGACACACATGCTGAGCCCTTTTGCAGTTCATTATTGGGGTACCCAGTCTTCTCTCATTTTGATAGAGCCTGGGGATTAAAATTCCGTATGAGGGTTTTAGGTCGAATTTATCGTTAACGTTAAATTCAGCTTATAGAATCTCAAGATCTGGTCCAAAATTTAATATGTCACCCAGCAAATCTACAAATGGCGGACCTTCGATGTTATCTTCGTTGATTCAGGCTTCATTTCCAGACTACACCAGTTAGCGAATTAGAGCTTTTCATTCACTTTATTTTCAGCCATCGGTCCACGGACGCACCTGTCGCATCCCTCGCCCTACGGGCCTGATTATTTTAGTGTGGTTAGCCAAAGCAAGAGATGTTGCCTTAGGGCTAGGGTTATCAAATGCAATACACCAAAGAAAAAAAATAACAAAACCAACAAAGTTGCTGCACTATCCTCAACGGCGACAACTCGGAGAACGAAGTCTTGACCTATATTATCAATTGAGAGGTCTGGTGAGAGTTAACGAAAGCCATTGGCGTGGAAATGTTTATATCTAGTATGTCTAGTATACATGTTATAAAGGGATGATGTGGATTCATGACTGCTGGGTAGAGAAAAATATAACTTACTGATTGAAATCGTGAGAGTCCCTAACCCATTTCGTTTAATCGGCTCATGGGCTACATGTATGCGCATTCTCTGAGTAAAAAATGCAGTAGCCATGAGCACGCCTCGCGGGCCTATTTTTTTATGATATTGTTAAACGCATCAGTGATTGATATGCCTTTTTTATCTTTTAGTGGTATAGCCCAAGCGAATTTGCTGAATACATCAATCACAGTTAATATATATTTGAAACCTTTATTCCATTTTGAAAGTTTATCCATAAAAACAAGATCAGCAGACCATATTTCATCTATTCCATATGTAATGACTCTTCTTGTTTTGAAATGCCTTTTGATTGGTTTATGTAATTCATCGGCTAATTGTTGAGCCCAAATCATTTTTACTCAACGCCGGTTTTAAGTTTTTTGGCTTCTTTTGTGGTTTCTTTTTTGGTTTCAAACCCAAACCGGCCTTCTGTTTGATGTTAATTAAATGACGAACAGCTGTTGAACCCCAAGGTTTATCTTTCCATGGTATCTGATCAATCGCTTTAACCATTGTTTTTATCACAATCTCCTTTATTTCCACCTCGATCGTAGCAAATATCATGGTAAGCTGATATTTTATCTAGTTTATTTTTAGGTTGAACATGCCATTCAATAACTTCCCCTGTATCTTTATCATATGATAATTGATCAGATAAGGGGTTATAGGGTCCCATATATTTATATGAACCAGGCGTCCAACCTCCTTTCGGTTTTGGTAATCTTCCGATCAATTTATGAATATCAACCCCTTGACCATATTGGCTTCTATCATAAAGCGGATTAGTCGGATCACTTGTATCGGTATACATGCTCATATCATATCCTTTACCAATAGGTGATATTTTCTTTGAAATATCACTCGTGAACGAATCCAGAGCTTGATCCAAATAGTTATGCCCAACCTTTTTGATCTTAGATTTTACAAAATCAGATTTTACAGCTCGGCTTAAAGCTTGGCGTCCAACTAAAGATCCCATTTTCAAAGCTCCTTTGAAGAGCTCTGACGCCAAATCCCCCCCTTCTTGAGGGGGGGTGACTAGTTTTTTGGTTGTTTAACGAACTTAGTCTTCTTTATGCCACATTCAGCACAGGTGCAATAGAACATCAATCTACCATTCTTAGCTTTTTATATCCAGATGGTTCCACACACTCAGTTTGTTTCTTCTGTTTAACACAATAACTTTTCACCATTATAATAATAAGTTACATAATATTTGTGAAATAGTTGATGATAAATCTATGATTGACGCTATGATCTATCGGATTGAAATTCGAATTATGTATGGTTTCTAGCAATGAGACACCTCTTTGACGCTCTCTGAGGTAGTACAAACACCAATAACCACATAAGATAGAATCTCTTTCTTGTATTTCATCTCCCGAAAATACGAGGTGTTTTTTTGCTTGTTGATAAATATGTTTTTACCTCATTTGGCATAGTTTAAACCGAATGGATCAAAGTATTCACAATAATTATCAATATTTCTATAACAAACCCAGTGCGTTCCAGGACCGATTTGTGAATCCAAATTTATAATACCACATTCTCTCTTTATTGTTTTCAGGTAAATTATCACGACTGAATATACCCCTGAAATGTTTGATCTTAAGTTGTTTCAACCAGTTTATTAAATCAATGTTTGATAATGCTTTGTTTATGAATTTTAAAGGAGTGCTCCGAGCAATGGGATTCCGTTGAATGGGCTGTTTTTGCCTAGAAGAAGCCCTTTCCCTTTTTTTGCTTTTTTTTTTATCCCCATCCCTATTGGGTTGGACCATGTTCCCAAAAATGGCGGAGGTTGTGCATATGGATTAATCAAGCCACCTTTTGATTTTGGGGGAGTAGGGAGGGACATATACTGGTAATGATCTTCTTGAACGATTACTATCAACCTGCAATCCTTTCCCAGTCAACGCGGATATCAGCATGGGAATGCCAATTGAGGCAAGAAGAGTCCCCAGAAACCCTCCATGCTGTGTTTTAGTAGGTTTAATAAACTAATTTACCACCACTTTGAAGAGCATCTAAAACCTGCTTTTTCTGTGATGCTGTTAGTAGATGCTTATACTGAATAAGTTGGTTTATCTTATTTTGTGGAATAAGAAAAAACCACCCGTTTGACCCTTTTCCAAAAATCTTGTCAATTCCAAGACTTCCGAGAGCACTCATCGCACCAGTAGCTAGAGCCGGAACCGCCTTTGTGGCATACGGCAATAGTTTTCGTTCCTAGTGAGAATAGCGATGACCAAAGACTACCACCGTGTTTTAACAGCTTTTCTAATTTGTGTCTTTGATATTCTGATATCAACTCCTGTTCTATTCCTTTGTGCTTTCACAATTTTATTGATCTGCGTCTTCGTAAGCATCAATTCGTCCGAACCATTCAATTCGTCTTTTGATAATCGTATAGTAATTGCAGAATTATTTTCATAAGCTTTCGCAAGTCTTGATCTTTGACCATCTGATAGAGAAATTATCTGAGGATAATAAGTAGTCATATAATGATATGTTAGATAATTTTGTTTATAAAACATATTTGATTAATAATTTTAGGTATTATCTTTTGTTATAACATACCTAGTACATCAGTTGAAGATATTTAAGATCTAAACAAAAGCTTGCCATTCTTCTGCTCAAGCTCAACGTCCTGTTCATGTAATGTTATAGCATAAACAGAATAGGATGTAGCCGTTATTCCCGAAAGCTCATATCTGAACGCCAATTTTGTAGTACCATCTTTGATATCCATTTTCTGCTTTGTCAGATCGAAGTAAACGAATGGAAATACAGAACCAAAATTTGTTCGATTCAAAAGCGTTCCTTCTCCATATTCACTATTAGCATGCACATATTTTAAAACATCTCTGTATACCCGTGACGGATCTGATGTAGGCTGAAAATGCACTTCTGGATATTCGTTTCCATTACCAACTTCAAGATAGCAATTGTAAGAGTTCTAGGGTTTGTACTCACACTAAAAGTGTTATACATGAACGGATTGGCTGTCTGTGTGTCGAGATTGGCATCATTGATAAAAAAAAAAAAAAACATGACGAGGTCTTGTTATCCCAGAACTGATTCTGAAATTACCCGTTCTCTGTTGCGAACTGTTGGATCTTTCCACGTTTTCTCGAAGATAAGTCCATTTTCGCGTTTTCAGAAATTCACTCATATACAAACTTGATCCCTCCGCATTAAAAGTTATTCTCGGAACGAACAGTTGCATTCTAGTGATCACGACTTTACAATCGTCGGCATTCTGCCAAATCAAGTTACCATCGCTCTCAATTTCTAAATTCAATTCCACTCGGGTGTTCGGCAATAGCTCACCCATAAGACTTTCAAAAAAGGAATAGCGATTAAGTGATATTTCAGTATGAACAATAGTAGACGTGCCCAGAAGAGCTTTTCTACTTGCAAAGCCTTTATTAAGGTAATTCCATCGAAATAGAAGTTACACTGGGAAGTTTCTGAAACTTTCCCTATTTGAACATTGTGATGTAATGTTTCAAAATATAGAATAAAAAGAATAGGTCACCAGCCCCGCGAAAGAGATATAATCGACTAAAAATACCTCCTAATTCCTTACAAAATCAACCAAAAACACGTATTTTTTCACGTTTTCAGTGATTATTAATTTTTCAGCACTGAGAATTGGTCTATACTCCTTGTATAGAAAGAAGATGATTACTAGACTTAAATATGCGAAAAAATGATAGGTCACCACGCTCGTTTACGAGAAAACGATCATTTACCTCTCTGGCGAGCATAGCCGTAATGAAAAAGCCGCCATGTTTTTAATGTGCGCGCGCTAAATACGCGCGAAATGATGCGCAGAAAGGATGCGCAGTGCAATACTAAGGAATGACCTTAAAAGCAGCATTTGTACTGTCTTCTTGGGGATTTCGGTAGTATCAAGATAGAAAAATTCATTTGATGCCGTACTCTTTGCATAAGATGGGCTATATTCAAGAAGGTTTTT
Source organism: Desmophyllum pertusum (assembly GCA_029204205.1). Lineage (NCBI taxonomy): Eukaryota > Metazoa > Cnidaria > Anthozoa > Scleractinia > Caryophylliidae > Desmophyllum > Desmophyllum pertusum. Next base: position 5,450 of record MU825438.1, on the reverse strand, counting down.
GATGTTCACCACATGATTACTCTCATTGCAGTCATACACCTTCTTACCGTTCAACTTAATATCAAAATTCTTGATCAAACTATGACTCCCGTTGACAACTCCGTTATGATCATCAACAGCGAGATTAGCGCCCGCCGTTTTTCATCACCTTGAAATCTAGTGATATCCGGGATTGAAACCAGTCAAAAGGGGTTACTTCGCCTGTATTGTCAACAACAAACCGGAAGCCGTCTTTTTTCTGTCTAGCATTATTAGCAACAGTCGTATTCAAAGCTGTTTCCAGGTTCGTATCTCTCAACATATTTAGGATTTCTATACATATATAATTAAATTACATTATTTTCATCTTACGAAGCTTCCCACCTGAAAGTAGTTGATTAACTCTTTCATTTATCTCATAATCAGTTAATGGTGATGATTGTGGCGGCAGTGGCGGTGTTTCTTTATTATTTTTGCTCAATAGCTGAACTATCTTATCACCTGCCTTCTTTGCTGCAAAATCACCTGCTTTAGTAGCGGCGTTTTCGAATGCTTTTTCAGCACCTTTTTGAATCCCAGCTTTCAATGTTTTTTTTACTGTCGTACCAAATATTTTACTGGCAATTGATTTCATTACATCTGATATACCCTCACCATAAATATGTGTTTTCACATATCGATCAATTTTTGGGTCGTAATATTTTTTGTACTCACATTGTCTTGTCATTCTATATTCATTGGTTAGATTAAATAGGTGTCGATCGTAGAATCAGTGTTATATACCAGTCGATGCCGTTCAAAATCACGGATCGATTGAGAGCATCTGTTACATAGAATCTCATTTGACTGATATTATTAGAAGCTACAGTAGAGAATAGAGCCCTCCTCGGCTCAAATGTGAATGGAAAGCTTCTTGTTAAATTGTCAGTTGGAAGCACGCATAATGAATTGCTGTTTTTACCGTCAACAATACTGTCTGTGATTCCATCACTATTTATATAAAGGGAATCGATCGAATTTGTAATATTCGGGAGCATTGATCCATACTCCGTTTTTATAATAATCGTCTGTTCGAATCCAATTAACTCGCCAAATACATTACCTCTAAGATCTAGCTGATAATTATTCTCAATTTCAATAACCACTCTATACGAAGACAGAACAAATGTAATATTGATGTTATAACCACCTTCTGCTGTTTTGTGGTTTTTAGTATTCATGTATTGATGTAAATAATCGTTAATATCGTCGTAACTATACATCCCAGCAACAAAAGTAACTGTTTCCCATGACTGGCCTCCATCTGTAGAATATTTGATAGAATCATTTCCATAGACCGACGAAATATTATGCCAACTATATGTCATAGTCAGACGGTCCGTGCACGGTTCGGCCAATCCAATTTTTCATTTTTCTCAAAAAATAGAAAAGCAAATTTTATTCAAGTAGACAGTATTTAGTCATTTTAAAATTAAAAGAAAAAATATTAAATTAGAAAAAGGTCACCAAAAATGCAATATTTTTTCATTTTTCTAATATGGAGTTGAATCAAAAAATTCGAATAATATTTTTTATGGTTAAAAAGCAGTTTTTGTCAATTTTTCCGTTTTCTATTATTTTGAGCCAAGTCATAAAAATGAAAAAAATGGAATATTCTTGGTGTAATTTTCCATTTTTCTATTTTTCCATTTTTGGAGTTAAATTAGAAAAATGGAAAAATGAAATATACTGAGCATAATTTTCCATTTTTCCATTTTTCCATTTTTGACTAAAATGAGAAAAATAGAAAATTCGCGTAGCTCTATGTAATTTTTTTCATTTTTTGACGGCAAAATGGAGAAACTCCATCTGATTAATACGGTGTAGTGTCACGGCAGAACAACGCAAGCTCACGGCAGAACAACGAACGTTTGTCACGGCGGAAGTGAAATACCAGCGGCGGAAGTTCACTGACTATAATATTGTTTACGGCTGCATCGTAAAAAAAACGGGGACCGGGGAATGCGAACGGGGAATCTTTAAAACGGGGAATCTCTTCCCCTAATGTAATAGCTTCTTGGAAGCTGTGCAGTACTCTCTGACGAAATTCGACCAAGAAAAAATATTATATCGGTGAACCCTGCTGGAACGGCGGGCGCGGCAGCCACGGTTCCCGCTACCACCGCCTGGAACGGCTACAGCTAGCGGCCACCGGAATAGTTTGCGAATACAGCCGCCTTCCATCGCGCTCCGCTTGCAGCGCGATGGAATTGAAGGCGAACTGTATTCGCAGGCTACCACATGAATGGCGCCGGACGATCCCAGAGAAAAGTTGGCTATCCTGCTTGCCACAGGCAAAGCGAAGATTTCATTGGCGTCCGCTTAACCTCACGGCGATGTCCAACGCTTGAGCGAGGTGGTGAAAAAGTACTATAAGAGGTACCAAGCTGCTCTCGCTAGTCGGGTAACAGAGACTCTCGTCAATAACTTCCTCAAGAGTTTTCTACAACAAAGACTTGAAAGAAGACTACATCATTCAACAAGAGTTGTCCTCTGCTGCTGGCTTGGTCTCTTTCAAGTCCGGGCGGCTAATGGCCCTAGCTAGTGGCTAACCACGTTGTTCCCGCGGACCCATCTGACTAGCTCTTGCTCGAGAAGTTGATAGCAGCGGGGCAAGCTCTTGAACAAGTTCGTCCGGAATTAAAGGCCATAATCCGCCTGTACCGTGGCCGGCTTTGTGTTGTTGGAGTAACATCTGCTTACTCAGCTGTGTCAGCCTTGTGGGGCCCATTGCGTCGCCCAAAAGCTTATTGAGACTACAAATGGGAGCGCGAAGACACTATGACCTTAGAGCTTGTGGCGGTCATCCGTGGCAAGACTGCTCCTGGCAAGGCCGCGCCCGGCCCTACCCCCTGCTTGGATACCCGAACACCCAATTATAGAAAGGCCTGATAAGTGTACTGGGAGACGCGGTGGCCTAATGGTTAGCGCGCTGACTCCGGACCGAGCGGTCCGGGTTCGAGCCCTAGCCAGGGTGACTGTGTTGGTGATTCTTGGGCAAGACACTTTACTACTTATAGTGCCTCTCCTCACCCAGGAGTATAAATGGGTACCGGCGACAAAGCGCTGGGGGTAACCTGCGATGGACTAGTATCCCATCCAGGGGAGTAGCATACTCCTAGTCGCTTCATGCGAGATAAGCTCCGCCAGTAGTGGGCCACTAGGCTTCTCAAGACTTTACCTTTGTACCTGATAAAGTGTATACCTGCCCGTATACCCACATTTGCCGCCCCAGGCACACTCCATGTCGATGCATGAGGCACCATGTGCATGCATATGCACGGACGATTCGCTCCCGCGCCATGCACATACATGGGGAGCCCGTGCATTTATTGCTTTTCATCTCATGGCAACGCGCTCACGGATTTTAGCTTGGATTTCTTCGGTAATATCACATGTGGATTACCCCCTTCGAGTGGATAGGGGCTCACTTCTGGGGACTGGGGTGGGTAGGGCTGGGGGCTCGAACTCTTGATACACTACGGGCATTTCCTCCCATGAGGTCATCCATAGTCACCATGTTGCCGGGGCGGATTTTCCCCATGGCCCACGTTTCTCTAAATGGGTGTTCGGGCAGCAGGGCAGGGACTGGGTTGGGGTGAGGGCCGGCGAGGGTGTGGACCGGCCCTGGGGCCCGGGCAGCAAGAAGGCATGTACGCCGGGGCCGTTTCGCTTGAGGCTATTGCTCAGCAATGTGGCTGAGCAATGGCTGGGGGGCCCGCCGGGGGGTGGGGAAGTGTGTCAGTACCTCCCTTATATATACTACTAACGGGCAATATTTGAAATAATATGTTGTATTATGAGGAAGAATTTCAAGCCTTCGACTGTGTTCAGGCTGTTCCCTCTAGCGAGGTCATGTTGGTTTCAGGCCTGTACGTCAGGCTTTAACCCCTCCGTAATTTACGATGCTTTGCTTTGTTTTGATCACCGATATAATATTTTTCTTGGTCGAATTTCGTCAGAGAGTACTGCACAGCTTCCAAGAAGCTATTACATTAGGAGAAGAGATTTCCCGTTTTAAAGATTCCCCGTTTGCATTCCCCGGTCCCCGTTTTACCATTCCCCGTGTCTTGTTTTAAAGCTAACAATAAGCTAGCAAGCAGCCGTAAACAATATTATAGTCAGTGAACTTCCGCCGTGGTATTTCACTTCCGCCGTGACAAACGTTCGTTGTTCTGCCGTGAGCTTGCGTTGTTCTGCCGTGAGTGTGACACTTACACCGTATTAATCAGATGGAGTTTCTCCATTTTGCCGTCAAAAAATGAAAAATTACATAGAGCTACGCGTAATTTCCATTTTTCTAATTTAAGTAAAAAAAATGGAAAATTAGAAAATTACGCCAAGTATCAAATTTCATTTTTCAATTTTTTCTAATTTTAGTCAAAAATGGAAAAATGGAAAAATGGAAAATTATGCTCAGTATATTTCATTTTTCACATTTTTCTAATTTAACTCCAAAAAATGGAAAAATGGAAAAATGGAAAAATTACACCAAGAATATTCCATTTTTTCATTTTTATGACTTGGCTTAAAATAATAGAAAACGGAAAATTGACAAAACTGCTTTTTAACCATAACAAATATTTTTCGAATTTTTTGATTCAACTCCATATTAGAAAAATGAAAAAATATTGCATTTTTGGTGGACCTTTTTCTAATTTAATATTTTTTCTTTTAATTTTAAAATGAACTAAATACTGTCTACTTGAATAAAATTTGCTTTTTCTATTTTTTGAGAAAAATGAAAAATTGGATTGGCCGAACCGTGCACGGACCTCAGACGATCTACGGCTATTTCATGATGCATATTTGGGTTTAATTTTAAAATTGGATTGAATTTAACAAACAAAATCTTCAGTTTTGCTTCGACCTACTTTTATTCTATTAATCGATGAGATATGAATAGCTCTTTCGTTCATTATATAATTAAAATTACATTATATATTCTTTTAAAAGATCATTAAGTTGATTGTTATTTAGAACACCTAATTTGTTTAATGTATGCACAATTTCTGTGAATTCATCTCTTACACCATTATTTCCTGCCATAATACTACCTCCTAACAGCTCCCAGACGTGAAAATAAATCCTGTGGGTTATTATAGTAGACGACTCCACTACCTATTTTTTTGTATTTTTTACTTGTTCTATGTATTGGAATTTCACTGATTCTATTCAAGTCGTTCAAATACTATTTTTGATAAAGGACTATATTTCTTTTTACTATTGAACCTCTTTGTGAGTAGATCAAGTGTATCAAAATCAACTCGTTTTATCATATACTTTTTCACCATCTTTGTAAGCAATTAGTTTTGAGTTGTCTATATAATTCAGGCATATCGATGATTAAATTACCATATGTACCGTTGTTGATTTTATAAGCATTTCTTTTTTGTTTGCGTATATATACCCTCTCCGACTTTCAAAGTTTT